>JAZHYW010059146.1:0-73555 GCA_037355805.1 Ixodes ricinus | reverse complement strand
GCACCTACAGAAACTTGGTTGGCGACGCTGGAAATCTATATGCGCTTCAATGGACCCCAAGAAGCCATACACCAACGTATGGAAAATTGCACGTGGACTAAAAACACCCTCCCATCAACTGCGTCCATTTAAGGCATTAGCTTTACATAAGCAATGCTCTGAGAAATGTATCGCCGAAGAATACTGCACTATGCTCACCAGCTCATCAAATAGCCAACAGCTTGGATCCAAGGCTATTGTTGCCATTCCTTCCACAACGAACGGGAAAATGAATGACCCGTTCAGTATGCAAGAAATGGAAGCTGCACTCGGTTCTACAAATGCGAAATCGTCTCCCGGGCCTGACGGTGTGAGGTACTCAGACCTAATCCACCTGGGATCAGAGGCGAAGGCGCGGCTTCTAGCGTTTTTCAACATCTCGTGGGAAACCGGTGTTGTACCTCTGACGTGGAAAAAGAGCAAGATAGTTCCTCTACTTAAACCAGGCAAGTCAATGCTGGATATATCGTCTTACCGCCCTATAGCTCTTGCGAGTTGTATTGGTAAGCTGATGGAGAAAATGATCCTCTTTCGTATCGAATGGTATCTAGAGCAAAACGGGTATTACCCAAATATAATGTCCGGATTTCGGAGAGGCCGAAGCTCTATTGACAGCGTAATTGATCTCGTGACCTCAGTGGAACAATCTAAGTCGGAGGGGCGCATGTGTGCCGCTGTATTCTTAGATATCAAGAGCGCATTCGATTCTATCACTCATAGGGCCATTCTAGAATCCTTAGAAGAACTTGGACTGGGTGGTCATATATACCGCTGGATATCCAGCTATCTCGACAACCGATTTATTTACATCTCCACAGAATCAGGAGATACACGACTCTTTCGCGTAACCAAGGGAGTACCACAAGGAGGAGTGCTGAGCCCAACACTTTTCCAACTGCCGCTCATAAGCCTTGTTAAGACACTTCCTAACACAATTCATGCTTCGCTTTATGCGGATGATATTTGTATTTGGGCGTCCGGAATTACGCGATTGCATATAAAAGCAAGACTTCAGAGAACATTGGATATCCTGCATCATTACTTAACACACCGGGGACTACATATATCAACATCAAAGTCTGCTGCAATCGCGTTCACACGCCGAAGCATGGACAAATATCCACTAACTATCTGCAAAGAAAAAATACCTTTCGTAAAGAAACATCTCTTTTTGGGCGTCGTCGTTGATCGCGGTCTGACATGGACGCCCCATATTCAACATCTTAAGAAGAAGCTCTCAGCGTTTGTCCTGCTAGCCCGGTTCATCAGTGGCACAACATGGGGAGCGACAGTTCCTGCTCTGCTGCGTCTTTACCAAGCTATTTTTGTGGGCACCTTGCGCTACAGCCTCCCCGCTATCAACGGCACGTGCAAAACAAATATGAAGATGCTACAGAGCCTACAGGCTCGAGCTCTGCGCTGCTGTCTTGGTCTCCCTCGGTCAACTTCCACGCCAGGCACTATAGCCGAATCCCGACAATTCCCAGCATGTGTTCTTCAAATTCAAGAAACCTTAAGAATACATTTACGGCATCTAACCAGACATAAAAAACATCACCTAGCCGACATTATGTCGTCTAGACCATCGTCCAACTATGCTCGTGTTTTAGCCCTGTACCAACAAGAATTTCCATCAAAGTTTCTAACACCAGAAATTACAGCTGTTCCACCTTGGACCTTACCTACGCCACTAATATCCCTCGACATTCCTGGGATACATACAAAACGCAACATTCCTCAGGCGGTGCTGTACCAACATACAATGACCGAAATGTATGGATCTCATATATCTCGTATACACGTTTTTACCGATGGTTCTACAAGTAAAATGAGCTCAACAGCCGCTGCTGTGTTTCCTACCAGAGGTATAACTATTAAGCACAAACTAAGTCACAAAACATCTTCAACAACAGCCGAATTGATTGCCATTCAGGAAGCGGTGAAGTATATCGAGAAACAACAACCTCAAACATGGACAATCTTCACTGACTCCAAAGTGTCCTTGAAAATTCTACAATCGGCTATGGTACCTAGCGGATACCAAGAACTTGGTTTGAACATCATGCTACTTTTAAACCGTTGCCGAGTGAAAGGACATGACCTGCGCCTCCAATGGATTCCAGGCCATAGTGGGATTTCTGGCAACGAGGCAGCAGATGCAGCGGCTAAATCGGCCCATAAAAATGTGCGCACCCTGATAATTCCTTACTTCAAGTCAGAAGCCAACTCAACAGTGCGTAATGTAGCCAAATTCCTGACATCACATCTATGGGCTGATCCCGAATACCATCACTCCCGATTATACGCCCTCGATCCACATATGACATTTAAATATCCGTCTGGACTTCCACGCAGGTCCCAGGCAGTATTACACAGACTCCGACTGGGGGTGGCGTTTACCCGACACTTCCTACATCGAATCAAAAGAAGAGACAGCCCTAACTGCCCAGTCTGCGATGTCCAGGAAACTGCAGATCACCTTATCTGTGAATGTGCCATCTACGCCGTGGAAAGAGAAGACCTTCACAGAACAATTCAGAGGCTAGACGACCGACCTTTCTCCTGTGACAAAGTGCTGGGCTCGTGGCAGTCCACGGAACATTCAATGAAAGCCACAAAAGCCCTGATACGATTTCTCGAGGACACCCGGTTGATGCAATCCTTGTAGGCAGAGACTGACATTTTGAACTATTCAACCCATCATCCTTTCACCTCTCTCTTCTCATATTCATTAAGCACCTCATCCCACCTTTTCATCCCTTAATCCTTTCCCTGTGCAGAGTAGCCAGCTAGGACAGAAGTCCAGGCTTACCTCTCTGCCTTTCACTCATCACCTTAATAAAACACACTTCGTACGCTGCTGTCTGCCGCGGCAGCTTAGGCAATCCCAATCTTTGAATGTTTTTCGCCTCTAGCCAAAGCTATAGAATTTAGGCGCTAGATATTTTTATGGATGCCCATGGGCAGTGGCACCTCCTATCTTATAAAGTTGAAAGTAGGCGACCTTGAGCATTGTTATGTCTAAGCACACGTTAGGGCTTTTTAACAAACCCACAGGCTTCAGGTCTAAAATGTTCCTGCCAACCTCCCTGCAAAAGCGGCACTCGGCAGGCTTGAACTCAGGCAGCGCAACGAATCGGCCGCAGGTGCACCGAGGAAACGAGTTGTACACACGTTCTAGACGAAACACGCGCTTCTTGCTCCACATCTGATTATACTTAAAAAGTATAAAAGCGAATATGGTTGAAGTTTGGGCTAGTTGGTATAATTTTTATACAAGTATAAAAGCGCAGAAAACAGCAAGGACAAAGAGGAAGTACGACAAACGCGAGGCGCACTCTAAACTGCTGTTTATTCGGAAAGAATATGCACTACATATAGGTTCCATCAGCCAGTCTAGTCACCTTAACATCGGCGCATATAGGTTTTAGTAAAAGCAAACTGTTAGTTTGAGAGGGCGATTGATGCCTCACTCACAAAGTTTTAGCCTTAAGCCCGATTCACACAGTTGCGTTTGATCGGCGTTTGACTGCGTTGCGGCAGCGAGACACCAGGACATCCCTGCTCCTTATATCGCGTGCCGAGATGACTTCCTTGAATTGGACTCCACGCTTCATACGAAGCACAGATGTGCCGGTGACTCGCTTTCGGTTCTCGCCGCAACGCAGTTCAAACGCACTCAAACGCAAGTGTCTCGAACCGGCCTTTAGCAGGAATAACGAATGCCACATGCAGTTCTCTGCTTGTTTTATCTTTATATCCAGCAATAAATTTAACACCATACAGCACCGGTAAACCTGAGCATCTACGACAGTGAGTTGAGAGATAGCCAGACGGGCCAGCTCGCGTGGTAGCAACGTGCTCACGCGCACGGTCATTGATACATCTACCATAGCCTCCTCTATACTGACAAAGCCTGGCAGATCGCCACGTGACGCGGCCGCCGAAAGTGAAAAGGTAGAGCGGCAGACAAGAGTCATGAAACAAGCGCCCCACTGCGGCGAGACGCCGAAACACACTTGTTCTGAGCGATGGAATGTCCGCTCGTGCTTCTCGCGTTCCTCGGGCTACCGCTTCTTTTCTCGCCGTGTTTGAAAACCATGTTTCGGGTTCTCGCCGCTCAGAAGCTTTGCGCTGAATACCGGACTCCCGAGAAACGCTCTGTGCTACCAGATCCTTGTGCTCCAAATCTGCGATCAGGCACTTTATGGCTCCGTCATCAAACTGCCAGGCTTTGTGAGTATAGAGGAGGCTATGCATCTACCCATCTGGGCAATATATACCCCCGGCACGACAGTTAAATCCTAAACATAACGCCTGAGGCAGGCTCAGCAAATTTAGTCTTGTGTTTAGTGCTGCAAGGCTCAGAGGGCTGCTTGGGGCTCTTGATTCTACGGCAGAGTCGTGCCATCTTAATGGGCGCCGAAAGCACTACAGGAACGCGACAGCGCTGACCCACTATATTTAAATTGTGTGACACAGAGTGTAAGCATGGAACGTGCGGTTTGCTTGTGCCTCTGAACTTTTCTAACAGGCTTCCAGCGACTTGAGTTGGACACATCTTTGAGCAGCCTGCCTCTTTTAGACGTGCTATATGGAGTTCAAAGCTACAGACTGGCCGCAGGATTTCTTGATAGAGACCTCTAAACAAGTATTGGCAATGCCTCTTGTAGCCAGCTTTGACTGAGCCGATCCAAAAGACAAGAGTTACTTTTTAAGATCTCACCTATATGGCCAACAGATAAGGTCAGCCAATAATCAAAGTTTAATATTCAAAAACTGTAACCTCCCTTCTGTACGTGTTTCATAAGTAGACGTCAAACCGTTCACGCATGCGCCGAAGACGAGCAGCATCTCTGAAACAACCTCCTCTATAAATTCAACAGCTGTCTCACTAAAACAAAAGAAAGACATCAACTATCTAAAATCTTATTTTCGCTATCGCCTCCCAATGTTTCCAAGATGGCGTTGTCACAGCTACTTAAAAATATCGGGAAGAACTGGCGCCACAAAGGATCCAATACAAATGCACCACTTTTGTACAAACATGTCTCCCCTCAAACAAAACAGAAGTGCGCGTAAGATAAAACGTCATACGCTCTGTGTGTACACCTATCGGGCGACAGTTCTCGAGCCAGACAATTTACAACGCGCATCCTTGGTTTTGAGAGCGTATGTCAATGTTGCCCGACTGCGTTGGGCTGTGGGTTTCCTCGTCAGTGGGATGCGGCAGCCTGCGTAGCGCAATTCCGGACACTGGTAGTGGCTAAATTACTGAGGTTTAACGTGTTGTTTGTGTGCTTTATAGTGAACATGAATTTTTCGAGGCTTTAGAGAAAGCATTCTCCCACCATTGTTAACAAAAACAAGCAAATAAAAGCTTTTTTGGTCAGTTTGAGCACGACATTGCAATTGCAACTGAAAAATTTGCTTCATTTTGAGCATATTTTCTACAACGCCAAACACTCAGGTGTCTCAATCTACAAAGGTCTCAAGCGTCAGAAATATTTGACCACACAAGATATCCCAAAGGCATAGGTAATCCCCGCTCACAACATAAAAGTCAACAAGTCATATCAATCCAACAAACAAATTGTACATACCCGACGGTGCCGCGTTATCTGAACAGGATTGATTTGAGAAAGATCTCAAATAACGCAGCGTATTCAGTCTACAGTGCATCGACCACAGTCACTTCACGACGATCGGACGGAATACGGACTTGTTTTAGGGCAGGTTTTGAGGAACGCTCGGTTTTTGCACGGCACTGAAGCAAAAGAACAAACGCGTTTGTTCCGTCCCATACCCCATACCCGATGAGCTATTTTTCGCGAAAGCTGCGAATAATTTCACGAGATTATTTCAGCGGACGATAATCCTCAAAGAACGTCGAGCGCCGCGGGTCGTTCGACGTTAGCCCTCAAATTTTTGTTCGTTTCCCTGTGTCATATCCCAGGTCTTTCAGGAGTCTACGCGAGGTGTTTTTTTTCTTTTTTTTTTAGCTTTTGTTTTTAACACGGTTCGTCTCTGCTTTGTCCTTTTACATCTTCAATCGGCATGTGCTGGGGGCAAGCACGTGACTATCGACACAAATTTTCGTTCAGTCTTTCGAGCCTATTATATTGTGCTCGGATAAAGTTCTACTATTTGCAGCTATACAGGGCTCTCGATGTTAGCAGTGCCTCCGCTAGGATGATATGCGAAAGGACTTCTCGCCTGCGCCTCATGAGTTGCGTGTTGTTTTCTTAATTAGTCTGAGGCCCTCGCTTGCGCAATCAACTAAGGTGAGATTTGTAGCATTGGTAAATGGTGCAAACCTCACCACACGCTTTTTTACGAAAACAGAAGACGCTACAATTATAGCAGTGATATCACCGCAGATATATGATTTCGGGATCACACAGACGTCGCAAGTATTCAGAAATGCTACCACTAATCACTTTTCTTGGATGATGCAAGCTTGAAAATTCGCACCTTGAGACCATCTTCAAAAACAGTACGCACCAGTAGTACCTTGAACTTGAGCACACGCATGAGGTACGGAAAGTAAGAAATGCAGGCAATGTTCGAGGACACAAATGCTAGGAAAGGACCACTGTAGTCGAGGTAAACAAACACGACGGCGCAAGCGTTTCAGGTATCTTAAGGGTACCACCACAACATCGCCGCACGAGTAGATAAATCTTCTCTTCTAGGACGTGCTGCTTTATCATCGCGACACATGACAAGAATTAAGAGTCAAATATAGCGTTCTACGCGTAACGATGAACTTCCCTACGCCGACCACGTCGACGATCGCCACCGACGCCATGTTTTTCAGAAGATAGCAGGAACCACGACCGGCATGCAACGCGCGCGGCCGAGGTCTCCTCGACCCATGATTGGTCTGCGAATATGGTTGCTCCGTTCGCTCCCAAACGAAGCGAAAAAGTTAATCACGGCTCAACTCCATTTTTTGCGAACGAACGCAAACGACACGCCGATTTGGCGCTTGTTGGAACGGCGACTCAGTTCCAATCGGTTGCATTTGTTCGTAGTCGTAGCGGTCGCTCTGAGCGAAGTCTGTGAACGGGCCTTTAGAAGTGCGATCCAGGAACTTGCCGTGCTTGGATTAAGAAAAAATACACAAAAGCTTCCGATCTCTCGGCAACATCCCCCAATCAAAGACCTGATTATACTTGTCCAGAAGCAGCTTGTTGGCTTTTTCAGACCCCTCTAGCCCGTCAACCGTAGTTATAGGGCCAGCCGCAGCTCGGTCCTGGGTAAAGAACATTTTCAAAGACTTGATCGCCATCTCCTCTTCAATTAGGTTTACCTCGCGGGCTAGGTTCTCTGCCGCATTTCTTGACTTCCGCTTCCTTCCGTCTAGGCTTCGGTAGATCCGCCAGGCCTTCTCCGACCCGGTGCGCGCGTTTAAGTAGAAATTAATTTTCCATCTAGCACGCCCAAATTTCTGTCCCTGTTCTTGTGGTATCTCTTGTTCCTGCGGTACCTCTGCAGCGCATGTAACCTGCAGTCTTAGAAATCGAGTAGGTGACCGGGTTTTATGTATGGGGACTTCAAGCCTCACCGATACTAGCGTTTTGCTTTTTGTAGCGCTTTGCGTATTTTCGTTTCAGTATATAGACTGCCTCGTGTTTCAAGCATAGTTTCCTGATGCGATCCCATTTGATTAACGGCTCTATTCTTCTTGTCTGTCACTCGTCCGTGTATAAGCTTTATCCCCAGGGGGAAGTGAATGCTGCCGGAGTTATCTCTATGAGGAGCCCACTAAAGGACGAGGCCTCTCGTTGACCGGGGTAAAGTCCTTTGGCCTCGTCAGCTTTGTTAGCCTAGTTGTGATGCCTGGTTTATTGAGTTGCTCGAGTCCCGCTTTCGCGATGCTTTTAATAATTTATCCACCTTTCATCGTATTGATCTATATTAACAGCCTCGGTGTAGAGCATTCAAAGCGGCCGCGAATGATGATGGGATTCCCTTCGGACAATTGGACCAGCCAGTTCGATCCCCTGCACCCGTCTCTCCGCCCACGACATTGGTTTCAGGTCCGCGATAGACGTAGGCCTTATGAGCAAGCTTCGTTCGAATTGAGTTGGGTTTGCGGTGTATGTCGCAAGATGGCGACTGCTGGTCAGCTCTTCTTGGTTACGGGATGCTTCTCCCAGTACAAAGATGACGTCCACATCTTTTTTTGTGTGATATGTGTATTTTTTGCAGATGTGATCTCACCAGCGTTTCGTGAAATATTTTGCATACCAACTTTCAATGAAAATGACCGTTTAAATGTCGTGCGACGTATAGATTGGAAAATACAGTAGTCTGGCCACCCTACCCCAGTACACGCAGGAATAGTAACTCCACCGGGGCTCACATTGGCACGAGGACGTGAATGTTCCGAGAAAAAAAAGTGTTTATGGAATTAGCAAACTTACGCTAGCGTATTGTCAGTTCTACGCAAAAACTGAACATCTATTAATCACATTCACATGCCATGTAATACTCATGTAGTGCCCCCAGGGTCTTTAAGGGATAATAAATGAATGGTGGAGGAATAACCTGCGATACCAGATGTGTTTGATTCAAACGCATATAATAACTCGAGTGATCATCTATCAAGCGCGTGTGATAGACTCGGTTTTGGGTCTCGAATGTGTTCCTCAGCGCCGCATTTGAACGCCCACTTGTGACATTCTTATTCGCCGGTGAACGACCCTTTATTCTAATTTGCCGCGCCCCAAACTGGAACAGTCACTTTGCGTGCTCGGCGTTTGTTTAGCTGCAAGGCCTTTCCGACTTTCCAACGTGCCGCTGACGACTCAGTTGCGTGAAATCAATTAATAAATACGCCCGACCAGGTTAACTTTCTGCCTCGAGGAATAATCACTTATCCAAACGCCGTAACACATGGCACGAGTTCAACGAACCATGTCATTTGTGACAGCTGGCAGCATTTGGAAGAAAGTCTGTTCCGTTATCTAATGAAAAAAAAAACGAGTTAATGCAGTTCACAACTGTCACAAGTTATTTAGCGCGGGAATAACTGGGTCGTGTCGCAACTTTTGAAAAATGACAGTAAGGGGCACCGACTCTTGAGGTCATTAATCCTGAGGACAGAAACAGATATAAATGCGCGCAGAAAACATGGTATGTTCGTACATCGACACCGAAGAAACCTTCAAAGAAGCATCCGCCGTCCGTTTAAAGTAAGTGCCGTGCATTATATATTAAATGACGAAATATTACCCTTATTTTTATCTACAATGCAGAATCATATCATATTTAGCTATAGGTGTGTTTAGATTGTTCCAAACATTTGCTCATAACCAAATTCCGAGTCTTCAATTATTGTACCAATAAGAATTGTACGAACTCTGATGTTTTATTGAGGCATCTGTTTCTTAAGAAGTATTCACTGGACGCCATATTTGAGATCGTTTGCAGCGCATGCTCAAGAGTAGGTCCCATTTCTCGTCTGCCTGTCAAAACGATCCTGATTGGGTGAAATGCACGTTGGAGGTGTACGTACGTTCAACCGCCCAATCTAGATATTTGCACTGGGCAGACGATAAATGGGGACTAGTTCTGAGCTTGCTTTGCGAACATTTACCTCAAATATGGCCTCCAGTGAATACTCCCAATTGACACGTATATTTCCCCCTTGTTATCAACATTCAAAATCAGCACGCTTTGTTTCGCATCTTTCGATGCGTGATAATAGTTAAACGAATGTGCGACTAAAACTTGCGTTTAATTAGGCGAACTTGTGCTTGTCACTAATACAAAACGGTTAGCGTACATCCAGCGACAACGGAGAAGGGGCGACAGCTCCGGAGCAGCGCGCTATATATTCCTAATTTTATAAACGGGCTATGTTCACGATGATTCTAATCAGGAACACGCAATAAGTGGCGAGAATAAACTGAAACTTTCCAGAGAGGCAACGTTTTGAAGCCTACCACCTGCCTCTCGGCTTGCCGGTACGCCAGAATGACGAAAAGGCAAACCATAGTCAATGTTTCATCGGGTGTGTAGGTAGCTCAAATTGTGCACTGCAGTAGCCGGCCGTCTGTAATCTCCAGAACATGCTCAGCTGTGTTCTTTCTGTTCAGGTGATCCGCCATCTGGAAGCATGATGCTCGTAGCTGCCTTCGTGTCCCTGTATGCCGCAATGATGCTGGGTATGTCATGAGCATACTTTCAAATAAAAGTTCACATGAGAGAGCAAGAGAGGCTTGAGAAGGAAGTAAAGACTTGGCGACAGGCTGCAAAAGTCGCGATTTCTTTTCGTATAAAATAAATCTGTATTATATTTAAGAAACATTTATCAGATTTAGTGTTTTTAAACGAAAATGTATGTTTAAACGTAGCAGGTTAATTGACAGTCCGTCTGATCACTGATGATATTGCAGAAGAAAGTAGTTGAATTAATATTAATTTATTAATAATTAGAACATAAACAGCTTGACTTCTTTTAGTTGGTTAAACACCTATATTTGTTTTCTTTTTCGCGTTTGGACTTACTTGCCATAGGACATTACTTTCCTAGTATTCGTTTCTTAATTTCTCGTTCTCATCGGCTTTCAGTTCTTGAAGAACGAAATAGAAGTTAGAAAGAAATTTCAACGCTTCGATCGCACATGGAGGGCGCTGCTTTTTGCTCCGTGTTCAGGCTGAAATAAATATTCCTTCCTCGATGATCATTTTATTTAAATACAAACAAATGCACATAGAGCAGAAGGAACAACTCATAAATAAATGGTAAATAAAGATATTTTCGGAATTGTTTTCGCGGGAAAGGTTTAATTTAAATCATCGTAGTTGGTCTGATTTAAATTATGATTTAAATCAAATTAATTTTTATTTTCCTTCTTGCTTTGCGGCGCTTATATCCATTGAAAAGAACCCTTCAGCCCTGATTAGTTATTGAACCCTTTCAGCCCTCCAAACTCCAACAGCCCATCAAATCCCTCAGTCCTTCATTCCTCCAGACACTTTAGCCTTTTAGCCTTTCAGACCCCTTAGTCCTTCATTCCTCCAGACACTTCAGCCTTTTAGCCTTTCAGACCCCCTCAGCACTCCAAACTTTAGATACCCAAATAACTCTAAACCACGAAACAAAAGTGCAGTTTAAAACGTCATTGCAAGTCTATTTTAGACATAAAGTTTTGCATGCATGTCGTAGATCCAAAAAACAATACGAACCAATGTGCTCAAACCCGGGCGCAAGAAGCCGCAGAGAGTAGCAATTGACCGATCTCACCAAGCGTTCCACGCATGCGTGACGCCGCCATAACTGTAGTTCGTAGGAGGCAGACGCCAGTTCACGAGACAGCTCATGCCACCTCGTGCTCTGCTCGAGCAGACCTCCAGCAGGGTTGTCGCGCGTGCAGAAAGGCTACAGCTCCCACGATGCATGGCGGCAGCGGTGGCGTACTCAAACTAGCTGGCGAGATCGGTCTATTCGACCAAACATTAACACTCGGATTCTTTGACGCAAAACAAAATGTTTCGAGGTGCTCACACTGTGCTCGGTGAATTCCTCTGATGTACGGTAGTTACACTCCTAAAATCGAGCAGCTGCACCACACACACACATGCACGCAGTCAGTAGCACGTTCAGCGAAAAGCACGAACGCGAAACCAACATACGCCACCGTTAACAAAATCCTCAGCACGGCCACGGTGTTGTCACTCGCGGTTGCATTTCTGAAACCGGGCTGACTTAGAGGCGCAAAAACAAAGGACCCTGAGAGACACATCTTATCCGCACACTGAGCGGCTGTAGAAGATAGGTCCTACTCGTGGGACGGGAAGCCGACACTGAGCGTTCGTTCGTGGCGGCCGACCAATACGAAATGGTCAAGCGGCTTCCCCGAAGCATATTCATCAACTCATGTTTACAAACAAACCGGAGCACTCCTAGCGGCACGTCACCGGCACCGCACATACGCGATGGAGTGTGAGTAAAAAGCGCCGCGTCCCTCATCAACAAACGATTGGAATGGAATGTCGGCGTCGGTGCGAGTTCCCGCGTGCTCTCTTTCGCATTGGAATTGTTGATTCTACGTCTTCCTAGCAATGTCTTACTAGTTTAGTGGCCCGAGAGAAATCAACGAAGTTGGTTCCACCGCAAAACTTCGTGTAAGTAATGTGACGTGCGGCGATTCATTCCCCGTGAACGCCGCAGAATAGGCGCTAAAGCCTGATTCACATAATGAGATTCTGCTCGGTATTTTCAGTCGCGACGTCACTCGGGCTGCAAAGGCGTGGACGGTAGCTTCGATGCTCGACGTCGATACTGAAAACCGCAAGCAGGATCGGACCAAGTAAATCAGGCATAACCAGTTGGTGATGGCCGCTGGTAACAACGATCAACATCTCCATATATCTACTGTTTACATCGAGCCTACATAACCCAAATAACCTCAGAACTTAAAAGTCTCTAAAGGACCAAACTTACTTCTTATCGCAATTAACGGGTTGACGTTTCGTCTACGAGCCGCTGTGGCTTGAACGAGCAGACGACAGTTCGAACAAGCAGCCGAATTTGAAAAAGCTGACGACTGTTTGAACGATTAGACGGCATTTTAAACGTGAAGACTCACTGAACATGATTAGCAGGGCGGTTCGGAAAACTTGCTGATTTTCCCGCCTTCACGTTGGAACGAAACAAATGAATCTGAGGACCAAGTATTTGTAAATTCAACCCAAAGTGCTCCCCGCACAAGCAATCGTAATTTGACTGTCTCGTTTCCCCTTTTTACGGCACCTATCAACGTTCTCGAATTAACGAATCAGACAAAAAACACATAATAACTTGTCTTCACACCTTCCCGGCTCTTTTGGTACAACACCAGTCGCACCGTTTTAACCGGAAGGCAGGTTTAATCTTGTTTCTTCCAAAACAACACAGGAATGCATGTCTCGCAGAGACTTCCTCCACACTTCCAGCCCGGAAGTGCGCCCGCATCGCCACCACCGAGGCATGACGTAACAGGGTTGAGTTGGTGTATATTATAAAGGGTCACGGGGTCTCTCCTGTACACCGGTCAAAACTTTTTGGATGGGTCACTTGCTTTCCCGGACAAGATTGCGACAAACCCCACAGACACCTAAAAAAACTATGACGGGCCTCTTACACCCTTCAGAAATTTTTGACATGTTATACGTCAGGACCCTTAGAAAACTTCGACGGGCATTTCAGACCTCTCAGAAATTTTTAGTTGGTACGTCAAGCACTTTCAGAAATACTGGTGGGCCGCACGGACGGTGTTGCAGTCAGTGTTGCGTAATTGGCATTCGCATTCCATTTCAATTTCATTCCGGGGAATTACAACTTCCAACAATTCCATTTCTTTCAACTCCTCGGAATTAAAACATTGGGCTCTTTCCCACTCCTGGATTGGCTGAACTCCTCAATTCAATTCCTTTAATTCCTAAACGTGAAAAAATTATCACTGACAGCCCACTGTGTTGCTGGAAAAAAGCAGCATAAAGCTGCTGAAGTTATCACACGCGGAGACGACTGAAAATGTATACAAAAGCTTCCTCAAATCATTTATTTTACTAAACTTAATGGTGGTCGCACAAAGTGCTTCGTAGCACTTGGTGTCACTCCAGACATCAATCGCGCTATCAAGCATAAAAGGCTTGCGAGTTGCAACAGAGGCCAACATTTAAAACCAACCATTTTCTTCCCAAACGGACCGTACACGCATAGCAGATACATGGTTAGCGTGTTTTTTGTTTTATAAAACCTTAAAATGTCTAGTTCATGCGTGGCGCAAGAAGAAGCTAGCTTGCTCTCTGCTCCGAATATTTGCACAACAGCAACGCTAGTGCGCTGTTAGAAGCGACGCCGCATATACCTGCCCCAAACTCCACGCGCGGTGGCAAGAACAGAAAACCGCTGACAAAGTGCAATCGGTATACGGCGCCAGCACAAGGAAGTGTAGCAGCATATTATGAAAATCTTACCTTAAAACGTTAACGTAAACGTTGCGGGGTGCAACCCATTTTTGTCAATTTCGTGCCCCAGATACTTCAGTCTTTGTTGAAATAGCTTGAATTTTTCAGCGTTGACCCTTATGCCGTGCTGACTCAGGCGTACGAGTACTTGCTCAAGTCTGACATGACACTGTTTACGTGTCTCTTCTGCGATGACAACGTCATCTAAAGAGCAGGTGGTTCCCGGCAGACCGTGCAGGACTTGATCCATAACGGCTTGACAAAGTGCCGGCGCACACGCTACGCCGTATGGCAAGCGCTGGAACCTGTACAGGCCCAAATGCGTGTTGACAGTGAGCAGTTTTCGTGCTCTCTCGTCTAGTTCGAGCTGTAAATACGCGTTCGAGAAGTCAAGGACCGAAAACACGGTTCCACCACGTAGGGTTGCGAAGATATCCTCGGGCAGAGGCAAAGGATACTAGTAAACTTCCATGTAAGGGTTAACCGTGACTCGATAATCACCGCAGATCCTAAGCTCTTTGCTGTTCTTTTTCGGCACAATTACGAGGTGCGTAGCCCATTCACCGTGCCTTACCCGGTACACGACTCTAGCCTTTTCTAGGTTTGCCAATTCCAGCTCGACCTCCTCGCACAAAGCGTATGTCACTGGATGCGCCTTACAGAACACCGGCCGGCGTCTTCTTTCATACGAATGCTAACCTTGAAACCCTTTATCTCTCCTTACCCTGGCTCAAATACGTGGCTATACTTTTCAATCAACGGTATCGTTTCCGCTGCCAAGGCCCTCACTTGTACGGCTTCATGCCATCTGATTTTTGTTTTGCTGAGCCAGTCTGAGAACGTAGGCATTCTTGCGCCTTCCGTTCCTTTTGCAATAACCAGTGGCAATTGAAAGCATTGGTCATGGTATCGAACTTCCATGTCCACAATTTCTTTTATCGCGACAGGCGAGCCATTGTATGTCACGAGTTTGACGTTCGCTTTTCTAAAACTTGCGTGAGGAAAGTGCTTCGCGCAATCTGTTTCTGACATTACCAACACTGCGGCCCCTGTATCTAGTTCCATCTGAACTCTTTTACCATTTAACAAGACTAATTACAATAACAGGCATGTCCGAACTCTTGTTCGTGTGACACAACGAGAGCAATTTGCTGTCACATTCACTCTCGGCTACGTGTTGTACAACTTTTGTTTTACACATCTTTGCAACATGTCCCCTTTTAGCACACTTATAACAAGCGCTGTTCAGAAATTGGCAACTTACAGGTAAGTGTTGTCCTCCACACCGGTGACACGGTTTTTTAGTCCTTCGATCCAGAGCTTTCGTTGCTTTCTGCCTGTGCCCCCTTGGCTTGGTCGGCGCGTTCATCATCGCTGTCCAACGCGGAGGTGTCGCTGCTTGTTGCCAGTTGACGTCCCCGGCGTTTGCAGATTGTCCCGCGCTGCTTGACGTCAGCATTTCTTTTGTGTCTTGAGCCGCCGCTTGCATGGCCGTAGCTACGCTGCATACGCGGTCCCAGGTGACTTCTGTGTTGGGCATTGCCAGAAGACGACAGCGTATGGTGTCGGCTTGCAGATCCACGATGAGTCAGTCCGTCGCGTAGAGCTTCCTAGAGGAAAGCGCCGAACTCACATGTCGCTGCGAGCTTTCTCAATTCGACGACGAAGTCAGTCATGGTCTCGGGAGGCCCTTGGTTTAATTGATTGAAACTGAATCGTTCTGTGGCCACTGAGCGTCTAGGTGCGTAGTGTTTTTGAAGAATGCTGACGGCTTCTGGTACGATATCTTGTTCGGCGTCTTCGGCAGAAGCAGGCTCCGGAGGACGGTGTAAGCTCTTTCACCAATGGCCGTCAAGAAGACTTGCAGTTTCTTTTCTTCTGCGATGTCATTGGTTGCGATGAACAGCTCGAAGCGTTCGAGATAAATCTCGAAGTTTCCGCTGTCCGCCTGGAACTCTGGCTGCTTCCCGATAGTAGCGGTCATCTTCAGTTCCTTGGTTTCTTAAGCCATCCTCATCGCCAATTGTTACATTTGGGGTCGAGACGCATGTCTGGTAAAGCACTTTATTGCGAGGTGCAACACTGGCAGCCTCTTGGCCAACTCCTGTGTGTTACATCAAATTGGGGCTCAATATATACAGATAAGATACACCGGACGCAAGCGCACAGCACTCTCACGTCAGACATAAAAGTGCATACTTCATGGCATGCTGTTATCAGATGCACGCATATACGACACTGTGGACGAGCTGTTGTGCAGTTGAGGCGACCACTATGACGCAAAGTCACACTTGCATTCTACTAAGTAAAGATAATGTAGATGAAGCGCTTTTGCAGGATGAAATGAAAACTGCAGCCAAGCGTTCCCACGGCATCCCTAGGAACGTTGTACCTGCTTGAATTCAAGAAGCGAACCTAAGGACTATTGCAAAGCTTCCTGAAATTAACATCGCTGTAAAGAAAATTGAACCGAATTCGACGCAAAACGTATGGCACTGTTCAAGTTCCCCACCAAATGAAATACGTCGAACCACCATACACCCTGCGTATAACAAGGAAAGCATTTTCTGAATCATATGCTGCACTTGCCACAGGTGTCAATTAATCGGAATAGGATAATTTTTGCCTGGAAGACAAATTCCGTGTCGTCTAAACGCTTGCAACGCCTGGCAGTGCGATGGCACGCTTAAAGTGGCACCTGAAATGATTTATCAGCTCTGGGTTCTTCACTTACTTCTTAAAGGCAGGGTGCTTTCTCTCGTCTATTGCTTTTTGACAAATAAGCGCAAAGCAACCCATAAGAGGGCAATGTGCCTGCCACTGAGATAATTGACAGTGCCACTTCGAGCCCTCCACAGGGTCCTCCAAAAGTTGTTATTGATTTCCAAAAGGCTAAATAGAATGCATTTGTGAATGCCTTTCTGGTGTCGAGGTGCGTGTATGCCTGTTACATTTTTTACAAATCATCTGGCAGCATGCACACAGAATTTATCGCCAATTCCAACTACCACCTAATGCTCAAGACAATTATCTCATTACTCTTTTGTGATGTTTCTGGTGTTAACGACAGATTTTAAATGCTCACAAAACAGTGCTGGAATCGTTTGGGCGGACGGAGCAGCACAAGTACCTCCTATATTACTCCAAGAATACATGGGTTGGTCGGAATCACAAGAAAGCAAGGTTAGAAATATTGATATAGAATTGCAAGCACGTGACGGTGGTCAACCTTCCAAGGACGGACAGCAGCGTTGACAGCTGGCACCGAGTATTGTCTTAAAGGTGTCATATCATATTTCTGAAGAAGTCTGTGTGAACGCAATGGCGATCCAGTTGGACACAAGCCATTATTAAACACCAAGATGATGTACGAACAATCAAACCCGCGTCTGCGCCGAACTCTCGATGATTACTACAATCAAGACGCAAACAGGTTTTCTCAAGACGTTTTTATGTTATGTTTTTACCAATTTTTTACCGTGTTAGCCGGATATTAGTGTTACTGAGTGTGCGTTAAGCTATCATGTTTATTAAAAAAAACGTTCAGCCTTTCCATTCTGGTACAGAAGGAAGACCAGCGAAGCTGTACTATGGTGGGACGACCTCAAGTACGACTTCTTGGACGACCTGAAGGACGACGCCTCAAGGACGACGTCTAGGACGATCTCAAGGACGACTTTTAGGACGACCTCGAGGACGACGCCTAGAGGATGACACCTAGAACAACTTCAGGGACGACGTCTAGGACGACCTCAGACACGACATCTGGGACGACCTCAAAGACGACGTCTAGGACGACCTCAAGGACAAGATTTAGGACGACCTCGAGGACAACGTCTAGGACGACGCCTAGAGAAATTCAACCTTTCCACTCTGGTGAAAACCAGACTGGAAAAGCGAGTGGAAAGGCGGCAACCTTTCCACTCTGGTGAAAACCAAAGTGAAAAGGTTGCCGCCGTCACTCATAGATGGCGGTAGCTGTCCAGAGTTTTATGTCAACATTTATTCGGTGACGGACACGAAACTGGGGAAACTAGCCCTTAACAGCTCCGCTGTAAAAGTATACCTCACTTCTCACGGATGTTCCCTTCCTTTAAAACTGCCATCACGAACGGTACCATATTGGTTGGCAGAACCGGTGGCGCGGAACCTGTTTAATTCAAAAGGCGGCAGAGTTGATGGTCTACAAATTAAGAAAAGGAAAGTAACAACAAGCCCGAAGGCTCGTTACTGCTATATCGTGCACCAATTTAGTCTTGTATGAACTGTCTCCACATTACATTCTCAAAGACATGAGACACCATGTAAAATATATCTTGGGATGAAATGTCCTTGGTATGAGAGGCATGTGATTAACTGCTTCGGGGTGAAATGACGTTGGAATGAGAGGTCTGGTATGAGTGCTATGAATAAGTGTCCTGGGAAGAGGCGGCGTAGAGCCTGTAGAAGGTACTAGATATCGGGGTATGGAATATCCCTGGGATGAAACGTCTTGGGAAGAAACGTCTTAGAATGCAGTTACAGGGCTACCTCATATATGGCGCCAGCGTGCGGTGTGTTTTCTTGTTTTAAGAGAGCAGAAGGCTCCGCATGGCTGCACAATGCTGTGGAACGCACTCGGTTGAAACCAAACGAAAGTGTATGAACCAGCTGCAGCGCGTTCGTTGCTGGCGAAAGAGGTGCTGCGACTGTCCCGCGACTGACTCCAAGTTTAGTTCTAAACGTTTAGTTTATTCTCGTGACGTTGTGCTCGTGCATGCGAGCAACGTCGTCGTTGCCCTTGTCGGCAACATTGGGCCGATGAACTGCAACAGAGCTTTCCCCTTTGCGCCGTCGTCTACAGGCCTGCAGGCTGCGGGGGACTGAATGATTCCGTTGCTGTAGCGGTTGCGGCTCCAGAGAGTTGTGGCTGTAGACGTTTGTTGCGAGCAGGGGGACGTAGCAGGGAGCAGAAGAGCCAGCGTTGGGAAGCTGTGCAGGGCAGTTGACGCTGGTGTCAAGTGTAGTGGAGGCAGCAGATAGCGGGAACAACGATCGGGTGGTGCTTTTAACCCCAATGCACAGTAGTCTCGATCGTAGCTCAGGGAGCTCGGGCTCCAGGGGACATATCAGTCAGCTGTGGGACCGATAAAGCGTCATCCCCAGAGATGACGCAACGAGCAGAGAGGAATGCCTGACATAACAAGAATAAGGAGGTCCTGGTCGGTGTGCGAAGTGCCTTGTTAAGAACAGTGTGAAACGTCGTGACTGGCCATGCCCCAGCTTTGCATGGTGCGGCACGCCCCACGTTGTAGCAGCACGCGACCGTGCCAGGCCAGCACCACGCTTCACACATAGACACGGCTACCGGAACGACACCAGGGACTGCGGCAGTGGTGTGAATGCCAATGAGCGTAAATTTGTCGAGCCAGCCGGCTGAGCGAAGTGGTCGCACTTCGTTGCTGCGAGATGCTGCCGGCAGACACCACGGGGCAGAGGCGGTGGCGGAGGCTGCGGATACGGGGACCGTAGAAGATGGGCCTCCCGCATATTCATCAGAAACGCTAAACCGATGCCATACCCCGGGCCGTGGAGAAAGTTCCCTTGTATGGCAGGTACTCGGAGTTGATCGTCAAGTCCGGGTGACCAATTTATAACGCGTTCGTTGTTGAGGACGGAAAATATGATGTGACCGACTGCGAGCTGAGATGAAAACGTTCTGTTTATTCTCATGCCGTGCGGCTCGTGCATGAAAGAAACGTCGTGGGAGCCTTCGTTCGCAACATTCGACCGATAGACCGCCACGCCAGCCTTTAAGAATTGCACCAAATAAACACCACCACGTACCAAATATTGCATCGAATAGCCCCGCGGACCATTCAGGAAACGCAGTAGCCGTAACGACCTATGTCACCTTCGCGCGACGTGAGCCTCGGTAACGTACTGTTTGCACACCGCGGAGAACAGTGGGTGGCGGTCATGAGGGTGTGGGAGTAGCTCCTGGCGCATACTTAGAATGTACCTGGATATAGTGTTCGTTATTCCTAGTTCCACTAGAGGGACAAATAGAAACAACGAATGCTGACAAGCCTCAAGCGCATGCAGCATGCACGTGAAGATATCTTTGGCAGGCTCGCAATCACTTGTGCTTAAAGTGCATAGATCCCGAGAAAGTAGTGCCATTGCATTTTCTGCCTGGAAGCCGGACACAAACAGATAGTAACATACAGAAACCTCGCAAGGTGGTTGGCTGATCGGTCTCGATTGCCATGAAAATCACCAATTCGGTCCATCTAAATTTTCGATGCTTCGAAAAGGTCGTTCTGGACTAGTCACGCCAAGATCTCCATGGAGCATCATTGTACTAAAAGCGATTCCTCGCCAATATTAGCGTATTCTGCACTGTGCATGCAATCAATTTATTATTCATGCTTATCTCCACAGATATCTTACTGCTCGTACAAGTATACTGTTTTTCTTGCGTATTTCAGGAAAAGAAATATGATGATAATGTAATTAATGCAAAGATGCAAGTGAGCTGGACAAGAATGACGATAATAATCCCTGGAGAAGGGGAACAAGGGAGACAAAGGACAAACACAAATTTCCAAACACAGCTAGGTGCCTGGTTCGCGACCGGAAAATGCACCTGGTCCTGGTATCGAACCAGGAACCTCTCGATTGTCAGAGGGGCGCTCTATCAACTGAGCTAACATAGAAGTTAAACGTCAGTAGAGCAAACGGGTTTTATGCAGCCACCATCAGTCTAACACCAACAAGGGTACACGGCCTGCATTTTAACATTATGATGATAATTCAACATTGCAAAGGTGCAAGCGAACTGGACAAGAATGACGATAATAATCTCTGGAGAAGGGGAACAAGGCAAACAAAGGACAAACACAAACCTCCAAACACACCTGAGCCAACTCCTGGCTAGCTCATTTTTAGAGAGAACGCTCCACTGAAAATGGAAAGGTCCCTGGTTCGATACAAAGGACCATGTGGAATTTTTCGGTCGCGAACCAGTCACCTAGCTGTGGTTGGAGATTTGTGTTTTGCTTTGTCCCCCTTGTTCTCCTTCTCCAAAAAAATATATTGTTTATTGCATCCAAGCACCGACGCCGCTTGTGTTGGCGGTCCGAACATTTGCGCTTGTTTCACCGGATAACAAAATCTCAGTGTTAAAGGGATGTCCTTATCCCTTTAACGCGCGTGTCTTTTGCGCTGTTTCCACGTTTGAGGATGTCTTTATAAAGCAATTAACCTGTCACCGGGAATGTGGATCGGCTCACCAAGCATGGAGAGGTCAAGGAGACCATACAGAGATCTTGGCGCCACTTTCCCATGATCCAGTGACTTTATTCCTGCCTAGGGTGCCTTCATGTGTGCTTTGCTTAGGGTGATGACATCTGACCATTTTGTTACAAAGAAAAGAGATGTCAACATTTTCTTTTGTTCTGAAGCAAATTAAAGGGTATCTCCCGGCACGCGCTCTTTTCGTCGACTGTAAGTGTCGCGCCGGTATTCTGTTACCAGCAATTTCTCTGTATTTGCCCCATGAGAGCGTGCTGCCGGCATCGAGCACTATTAAGAATGATATCAGCCTAAACAGAACGTAGATTCAAACACCCTACTTGTGCTTGTTTCACGTCCACCGAGAGAGCGCAAGCCTGCCAAAGAAACCTTCGCTTGTAGGCTGCACGTGCGTGGGGTTTGTCGGAATCGGTAATATACTCCGGTCACCCTTAAGCTGACACTGCAGCCAATGCCGCAAGCACAAGAGCACGAGGTCGCTGCTTTAAAAAGTTTTTCAAAAAAAAAAAAAAACAAGCACTCGCGCTAGAAATGCACGTCTCAAAGCTATAGGAGCACGGGTTAGCTCACGTTTGTTGCTTTGACTGTGTTCAAAGCTTAAGCTTGAACGGAGTATATTAATTGTGCTGTGAGCATGCCTAGACAGCGAGAAGTTAGCCACCCTTAACTGGCGTCTGGTGTCTCAGCTGTGGATAAGAAATTTTGTCTGGATAGTACCGCTGCTAGCCTGGGATCTTTAGCGTGCATCACGCAGTAGTGATATACAACCGCATGCCTGTACGATGCTCATCCAGACTGAAACGGGCAGGGCATCGTACCGGCAGGCGTTTGAAACATAGAGAAACAAATGATAGGTGCTGTTACACTACCTATTGAAATAAAAAACACTGACTAATTGTGAGTAAAAATCGCGTTCAAATAGGTGCTATCACTTACTACACAAAATATTCATGAAGTCAAATAAATCAAACAACTTGTACCTTATACCTTATACAGCGACATGACTTTTTTGCGTGTACAGAACCTGGCTTGGCCGTTACTGTGAATGAAGAAGGTAAGCTTTCAAAGTCAGTGGAACAATAGTTTATTTTATTGTCCCTTCTGATTCGTTTATTCTTTTAGTTAGTTTCTTCTGCTTAATTTTTATTCATTTATACTTCGAAATATAATAGTTCTTGTTTCTTCTAATTATGAAAATGTGTCCGAAATAAAATTGTGGGCCTTGACGTCTCAATCTCTGTCATTTCGAAAACAATGCTTGCTAAACTTTCTGTATGCTAAAGTGGTATTCGTAGGAAGGGAAACATTCCGGGGACGTATCCCAAGTGTGCGCAGCATGCGACTAAAACAATCAGTCTTCTTTAATGAGGCTTGGTGAAGACAGCTTCACGACGTGGAAAGGAGGGATGCTAGGGCGGTAAAAACAATGACGGCTTGACAGCGGATCAGTTTGCTTTTAATTATGATTTGTCATTAAATGCTTTCGCGTCAAGTATAAAGGTCACTAAGTTAGTCTTCCATTGTGTAAAGAATGGAAACCGCTAAATTGGACTGAAAACGTTGACGTCGGTCCCCCGGCTCTTCAAACGACCAGGTAGATGCCGGGGTTGGGGATGCCAGAGTTTAAGGGCAATTTTAGCGGTTTCCATTCTTGACGCCACGGCAAACATATTTGGTGGTCTCTGCACTTGACGCCAAATCTTCTGAAGACAAACTGTCATTAAGAACAAATTAATCCGTCGCCAAACCACGATTATTTGTTCCGCCTAAGCATCCCTTCCTTCCTCCGCCGCGAAGTTGATGTCACCGAGCCGAATCGCAAAAGCCTGACGTTTGCGCCCACCACAGACAGCTTTGTTAAACGCCCCATGTTCTTCTGCTGGTGAGATGTTCAATAGAAGCGAGAATATGTTTACACAAGGTGTTTGTTTAGTAGGACCATTATTTATAGGACACTTGGTTTAGGCTTTTTAAGTCCTTGGGCTAAGTTGTGATCCCTAGGGTTCAAGAGAAAAAAGGGGAAATCGGTTAATCAGTTAGCTACATAACTAAAAGGTTTCAACTAAAGTTTTTTTAGGATTTCAGTTTTGAGGCATACTGTAGTCAGAGAATGGACGCTCGACATCATTCTAGATTAGCCATGACGAATTTTCGATCAAAACATTCGTAACGGGCGCTACGTCGCGAGAAGTGGCCTCCCTGTACGCAGCTTCAAACAGAAACTAACCAGGCGAACAACGCCCGTGCCGTCGATCCCTCCCTCTGCACTTTAGTACCAGTGTTCGCGCTCGGGGTCATTCACACAGTTGCGTTTGACTGGTGTTAAGACTGCTGGAGCCGAGCTGTTGCTATGGCGACCTTTATCGCGAGCCAATAAGGAGGCACTGTGCTACATGACGCAACGCGGCGCAACGCAGTCGACGCAACTGTGGGAACGAGCCTTTACCCGTGGCGCTTGCGTTTTCAAGCTGCCTCCGGATCCCTCAACTTGGCCCCACTAACAAAAAATGCCTAACGCACCTACCCTTAAAAAAAAAAAAATCTGCTACCTTTGAAAAGATATATATAAATTTTGCCGCAGCTAATTCTGATTCACTTTCAGGTCAGGATCTAATTCACCGCGTGAACTACATAGAAGGTTAGTAGACAATAAAAAATACAGAAAACAAAACAGATCACCTTTACGTTGTTTGTGGGGAACATCGCGAAGAATGACAGCATACAAGCTCACCTGCATTCTTTCTCCTCTGGCAGTGCTTTGTCTTCGAAGACTTAACGCCACGCTTAAATATATTTGGCGTGCTAGGTTTCCTTTTTATATCTTAGTTAAAGCTACACCTCATTTAAATTTATAATGAAGAGCAGTTTCAAAATGCTTCGTGTCGTAGACATTTCAATTTTAAAACTCGTAAAACTATTCTGCAGCTGTTACCTCCACATTACGGAATGAAATTTGAGCGGAACACACGTAATTAAACGTTTACTTCTTTAACATCGATGTATATTAGAGTTGGACACCATTACTATGGGGACATTGTTCTCATTGGCATGAACTGTTAGTGGCAATTATAAAACGACATTATACGTGTTTCATGCACAACAATACGACAAAAATGAATACGTATGTAGCATTTGATTTTGGGATGTATCATTTGATTTTCGAAATTTTCCGAAATATATGTATCATTTGTAGCTTTTGAATTTATGTAGCACTTGATTGTTCATTGTAGCATTTGACTTTTGAAATATGTAGCATTTCATTTTCGGAATTTTCAATAGTGAGAAAGACAAACTGCTTCGTTCGGGCATTTGCTAACAATATTCTTCCATAAAGAAAAGGAAAGTCCAAAAAATGCAGGTATATATTTTATTGTTTTTACCGCTAAACGCGTAATAGAGTGCGCTTTTTACTATCATCATGAGGCAGTAAATATAGATTATTATATGCCGTAGATGTTCCGGGGTTTAATTTAAAAAAACTTGGCGGATTTTTTTCGGTGGTAATTCTTTTTATTATCATTGGTATAGTTTTAGGTATTTTTCGGACCAACATCTAGCCGGTTATTATCGAGAAAAAAAATTAAAAACTAAGAGACTAAGCCTAAGACGGGAGGGCTTCAACAGAAAGTCAAAGCTGAAAAGAGTTTACAAGAAATCGGCGTCTTTTGGTTTCTACCGATGTAGTATTTTTATACCAACGGATGTTTATTGCTTCTTTTCGGTTTTAACCGATTTCGTTGTCTTGACCCTGATGGTTAAAACCAGAAAGCGACGGCCTTGTGGTTGCATTACGCTGCTGTAGTGATAGCGTAGAAAGTTCACCGGTGAATAGTATGCTTAGTCGATGGTTTAGATTTTTATAAAACATACCTGCATTAATGAAATTAGCAAAGGTACAGCTGAACTTAACAAAATTAACGATAATAATCCCTGGAGAACTGGAACACGAGGTACAAAGGACAATCACAGATCTCCATACACAGCTAGGTGACTGGTGCGGGATCACCTTTGTTGGTGTTAGCCTGGTAGCGGCTGATAAAACCCGTTTGCTCTACCGACGTCTAAGTCCTGGTTACCTCAGTTCGTAGAGCGCTCCACTGGAAATGAAGAGGTCATTTGTTCGATATCTAGACCAGGCGCATTTTTTCAGCGCATACCAGTTACCTAGCTGTGTTTGGCGATTTGTTTTATAGCGCAGCTCTTAGGCGCCCGTTTCCGGCTTGAGCGGCGTCGCCGTCGGCGTAACCTGCGATGACGATGACGATGAGGATGACGTCATCGTGATGACGTCATCCTCATCGTCATCGTCACACGGGACGTCATCAGTGACGTCACTGATGACGTCACCAGTGACCCCGGTGACGTCACGTGACCCCGGTGACGTCACGCGACCCTTCGGTGACGTCACGTGACCCTCGTGAGGTCACGTGACCCCAGTGACGTCCCGTGACCCTTGCGAGGTCACGCGACCCCTGTGAGTCATCACGTGACCTCACGGTTACGCCGACAGCGACGGCGACGCTGACGCCGCTCGGAGGGAGGAGTAGCAGACAGGATGAGGAGGTGAGGTGGAGGAGGAGGGATATACGCTTCCCTCAGTACCCTTCCCTCCTCCTCCTCAAGAGCTGCGCTCTAATTCGGTGTTACAGGGTGTTGTAAGCGACTTTCATTTTTTTTTATCTTTGCCCCTCTTGTTTCTCCTTCTTCTTTGGTTATTATCGCTTATACGTACAGTAGTTCTTTCTTTTTCCGAACGAATAATACGGATTCTTGATAGTACTATTTCTTCAAGTGTCAGTGTTTGAGACTTTTCTGGCACTTGCTTTCTGACACAAAATACACGTTAGCGCTACCAATTACGTCAGAACATGATCTACTTTGAAAATAACGCTTTCCTCTCTTACCACTTAGGAACATTATTTTCGGCGATCAACGACCTTGGTAAGTTATTTATTTATCAAAAACACACAGCACGACAAGATAATGAGCGGAAAAACGGTCGTTGATTTTTGCATTTTATGTCTCGCATATTAATCACACTCGTTAAAACTGCAAATATGTTGGAATGGGCTCACCCCGCGTTCACATTTTGGCAGTCTAATATGGAGAATGTCACTCTTTCAAAATTAAGAACGAAAAAATTGGCCGATATCTTGTATATGTTAACTGCATCAAGCAGTGTATGCTGCTCATAATACAAGACTACAAAAAAGAGGAAACGTCCGCATCAATGTTTAAGAGAAGCTCCTCAATATTTCGGAGATAAGGCAAAAACGTGCAGGCATTTTTCAATGAGTGATTGCACAGAAACACTTTTTAGTGCCCTTCTTTGGCGGCCATGCAAAATCGAACTCATAAGTTCTTCACAACTTTAGTCACTGACGCGAGGAAGACTCCAGACTGCCTTTGTAGCGTCGAGATTTCGGTTTTGGACTGTTTGATATAAATTAATTCTAGAAACCTTGATAATTTTAGTTTACTAAAAGAATGTTGAGGTGTGACTGTTCTACAAGGTAATATTTCCTTTGTTTGTTTACACCGAAAAGCGGGACTGCGCCTTTGTTTTTATATACGCTAAAAAAAAGTGATTGTGAACGTGAAGTTAAATTTAGAAAACTGGGCGCATAATAAGCAGCCGTTTTTAATTACGCATAGTGATTGAAAAGGAGCTTAATCGATTTAACAAATTTACATTTTAAATCACATGTAACATGATGCCAACACTGAAATATTTTCATTTGTTAATCCAGTAATAATATGAATGACAGCTCTTGGTCTCAACGGGCACTAGACAATTAATTATAATAAATTAATAAACTTTCTTTTGCATCACTGACAACTATCTTGTAACCTTTTCTGCTCTGAAGTTAAGATATTGTTTAATAACACTTATATTATTTATCATCACTTAATTCTAGGTATTCATTTCGAGTATAGTGCATTTAAAGCGACTACCATTTTATGCAATAGACAGACTAATACGAAACAAACGTTCTCGCTGACAGGCATTTGTGTCATGAAGCATCGAAGATTTGCAGTTCCCCTTAACTTCCGAAACAGTTAATCACAGTTCACGCTTACGCATATTCGAATCCTTGTCAAACAGGCCGGATGACCAACAAAAACTGGAGAGTTATTTTCTCTCAAAGCGCCAAATAATTCCAAAACTCCAAAGTTATATTTATGCATAAGATGTGGTGTTTACAAATACTTATGGATATCTTATATGCATAAGTTGTAGTATCGGCTGTCACGTGTTGAATTCGTACGGGCTGTGATAGCTGCGAAAAAGTAGCTTGAATGAAGAACCGGCTAAGTAGTCTATATTACCATAGAAGTGCGTTTTGCTATGTTGTAATGTACCAGCTTTTCTCAATGCTTAATTCAAGGCTTATATTCTCTAGAGCTTACCGACAGCTAAAAGGCCTTTTCGGTAAAGCACCACACAAAGATATACACAATTGTAAACAATGGACATGCGAAAATATCTACACCTGCCTAGATTCATAGACATGCCTAAATTGATACTCATACATAAGTTCACATACATGCTTCACTTGTCATCATTGTATCACCAATATCAAAATTGGTAAACTCAGTATTTAAAAATGTTATATTCGAGAAATCGGTGAACGTTCTGTTGATTATCTGGATAACAAATTCTAGCATTTCTAGAATCTGTAGTAAGAGGAATACAGAAGTTTAAACAAAGCAAGAAAAGTGGGGCTATTTATTAAACCATAAATTAGCCTATTTCAAAACTTTTATATCCCAAAAACCTTCTCTCAAATGTTCGTGAATTTTCGTCGTCTATCGGTATATACGGAAAACCTAGAACCCTGCTTATCAGCGGCGTAGACTTTGCATTTTTCCCGGAGGGGGGGGGGGGGAGTCTGCGCTTTATTTTTCGCCAGAACTGGAGATTGAAGCTAACGAAAGGCACGCTGGTATTCAATTTCCCATGTATCTTGTCAATAAAGGCAAAGTGGGCGTTATTTTGTTTACATGCCAGCTCGCTACATGGCACGTAAACAGCGTCTCGGTAAGGATCATAGCCCGGGCCAAAGGGGAAGGGGGGGGGCCGCTCCCCCCCTCTTGAATTTCTCCAGGGGGCACGAGCCCCGATGCCCCCCCCCGTAGTCTACGCCCATGATGCTTACAATCTTGTGAAAAACGAGCCACGCACACAGCGTTCCCAGAGATATTCCAGCGCGATAACATACTGCGAGGTATTTTCACCTCTGTTACAGGCGACACTGTCGACGGCATTAAAGACATTTTTAGCAAGCGTAAGTAACCTTGGTACTGTATCGAATATTTTTTGTTTCGTTTGGGGTTTCGCTATTTTGTGCACCAGTTGCTAGAATGTCATTTTCTAAATTTTCCAATTTTACGTTTCTACTCTATTAGCCTATTGATAAAATTAATTGCTTTAATTTTATACAGACTGTGTTTGTGTTTCACTTTTAGAGCAAAAAATGGCTATGATTAGGGCCACACGCGGATCGGTGGATTGTAAACACTATTAAAACCCGAAAAACAACAAAAGTATTGTTCAACATTCACCCTGGTGGTCAAATAATTGTAGTATAACAAATACAAAATATAATAGATAGAGAATTATTTGTGTCACGTCTAGACAAGAAATAATCACGATTGCTACAAATGAGAAATTAGAAAGTCAAACAATAATTAAATAGTGCGAACGAACAAACAATCGATACATTATCTTTCTGAGTGCAATCTTTTTATTATAAAACATATGCAGCGAAATTATCTCAAATTCGTACAATTACTCAGCCTGAGGCAATCCCGTGATTTTGTATGGATAATTCATAAACTGGAAGAACATATTACATGTAACGTCAACCAAGGAAAGCATATGCTCACATATTTAAATAAATGTATGAACATTGACATCCACAGAAGGAATAGCCTACAACAACACCTTGAAGGAAAATGGTGAGCGAAAGCATACAGCATTCTAAGAAACGATTACATCTGGATATATTTCTGATTTTGAATTTTTTTCGTTTTGTACCAGACGTACCCACTATCAAAACAAGCAATCTTAAGATCGTTTTTAAGCCACTTCTTTGAACCTGCGTCAGAACAGTGTCCTAAATCTATTATATCGAACGCTTCACGCATAAAATCCACTATCTATTTCGCTATAAAATAAATTATTTAAAAATAAAGGTACAATTTTAAGTGCTATCGGCTTTAAAGGGATACTTCAACGAAATTTGAAATATTCCCGTCGTGTTCAAAAATAGGTTGAATATGATCCACAATATCCGTAAATGACAATCGCACGTTTGTATTTTGATCCTGGTGGCTGTACTTTTCATTATACACGGTCCACTCTGGCAAGCGCTCGGAGAAGGCCCAGCTTAGAGCACGTGACATCCAACGCAATCGTGACGTAGGTCGTCTCAAGACGAGCAAAGCTATGGCGAGGCTGATGTCGAGAGGATGGCCTAGTCGTTCCAGCCACCGAAGCGGCTGCTTTTGTACGAATTTTGAGTCACGGGTTAATCTTGTATAATCCTGTAGGGGGATAATAGCGACTTCTGCGACACACAAAAGAGATTCTCGGGAAGAGGGGAGTTCCTCCTTTCCCCCTTCTCTCGTCGTGGCCGGAGGCGAGACGACCTCCGTCACTAGCTGTCAAGGTTCCTAGACCAGCATTACAAACGAGGCGTTAGCGACATCCACCAGGTGCTCTTTGCTGATATTTATTCGTTTTAAAATTCTTTTTCGAGACTTTTTTAACAAGATATTGGTATGTTCCATGTGATACTGCTCTTTTGAACACATTAGACCAAAAAATGAGCGCCGAAATTTCGTTGTAGTATCCCTTTAAACTAGATTCTCCTTCATTAGAAATTTAATCCGAAAGCTTATGTTATTCCGAATAGCATATCTTTAGCCTCTTTGTGTGACTGGGAAATGTGCTATAAACAGTTCTCCATCCCTTTAGGAATTAATCAGAAATAAAACGTTTATTTCATCTTACAAAAAAAAAAAAAAAACTTCGCCTAAATTTACGTACAACGCAGCAAGCTGACATTACTGACTAATTTTCGTTTTTTCATTAACACAATTTCTTTTAAAAAAAGTAATGCCATGCTCATGAACTGATTTTAAAAGCCATCCTTAAAGGGGTCCTGCAACAGTGTTTTGACTGATTTTTAATTTGCACCGAACCTAAGCGCACTGAACGTAGTAACTTAATGAAACTTTTCTTTTCGCAAAATTCGATTTATTTTAAAAGTTATAGGAAAATTAGAATTACAAAAACAAGCAAAAAATAACCGCTTTCATGACGTCGTAGGTCCTGGCTTGAGTGGCCGTGAACTAGAGGAGGTATAGTGAGCTCATCGAGCGCTCACGGCTGCCGCACTTCGTGTCGACGGCTCGAGAGGGCGCCACTAAACCGTGTGTTGGATAGGCTGTATGAAGCGGGCGGCCAGGGCGGCTCGCAATGCATTTGCTGCGTGATTAAAGACTATTTCGGCATAACACTTCATTGGCCACAAACGACAGCAAACACGGGGTAAAGATCAGTACAGAACGGGAGCCACTTCGCGTTGCCATACCGCCAAATGGCCTTTCTACGCTTCGGGACCTTTCTACAATCGCCGTTCATCGGCGCCTCATCCCACTAGCCCTTTCTAATATGCGCCGCTTTTTCCGCTGCTTGGTGGCGGGTATGTCGACGGGTCATTTCTTGTTTCCGTACTTTATAAACTGCATTTGTTTCTTTTCTGATCTAAAATACTGAACAAAAACTACTTTCATACATATTTGAAACGGTTCGCGACACTTATATTTTGTATCTCGACTAAAAAAAAAGCTTTTAGCGGCTCTGACCAGTAGTAAGCCCAGGACCTAAGACGTCACATTTTGCGCGCTTTCGGTACCGCGGGTCGCTCTCGTCGGTGGAGGAGGTTTCCGCGTCGTCCGGTTAAAATATGACGCACTGATATTTAGTGACTCTCTCCGTGCCCGCTGGCTTGCCCGAACCCCAAGGGACGTGGAAACCGCAAAAAAGGTAGACGCTTAATTATGATTGCAGGGCCCTTTAAAGGGGTCATGAAACGCTTTTCCAACTCTTTCCTGTTTAGCTTTCCTCCTCAACTCATGAATCGCGCATTCCACCAAACAGTTCAAGAAGACGAAAAGAGCGGAGGCCCCTCTTGCTCGCAATCTGGTTTGTGTACCCGAACAGAGCCATTGTCCCCCTAGAAGATTATCCCGTCGCTCAAAATTCAGACAAAAGTTGCTTTCCCCAACACATTCACCCCGAAGCTGACAGTGCTGGGGAAGCTACGTGCTCGTTGAGCCAGCCACAATTGCCACGCTGATCACGCTCCTTCGCGCATACCCACGCGCAGAGGATGATGTCAGGTGATGAGAGGGAGGCGGCTGATTAGTCCGGCAAGCGCGTAGCTTCCACCACAATGTCAGCTTAGGGTTGAAAGGAATAAGTGAGGTCCGGTTTCGTGTGACGCGAGTTTGGACCCGATGACGCGCTTTTGGGACCGCGGATGTATCACAGTGAAAAGGCAGAGTGCTTACGAAGGGAAGGAGGTACGAAATAGTCCACTGTGTTTTCAAATTTTCGCACTGAAAGTCAGACTTTTGACTTTCTACCTTTTTCTTTTGGCCCACTGAACGATTTGCTATTAGTAAAATCCCAATCTAAACTGATTTATCCCAACCCGAAATTCGTTTCATGGGCCCTTTAACTAATCAGAGAGTAAGTTCTATTTTTTTTTTTTCAATTTATGAGAATTAAGTAATTAAATTTATCAGAACGTAGGTAATTGACTCACGTTTGACCCAATTTGTAGGGTGTTCCCGAATTGCAACTCTGGTCACGTGGAGCGATAGCTCATGTTCTGTAGCACAGGGCTCTAACACTCGCCTCTGGCCGCTTCATTTAAGGACTGTCGCTTAGTGCACGTTGAAGACATCGGGCAAGCGGTCGGTACTAAATTCATCATCTAGAGCGTTTAGCCAGTGTTTGCATTCTTAAAGCAAACACCTAATGGTCTATCAAGAATAACAAGTTGTTTTCCTTTTTGATTTTCGCATGCCATTAATCTTTATGCAAAACGTATGTAAAATATTAAATTTTTCTTTGTTTTCTTTTTATACAAAAACGTTTATATTGCAAAATAAGTTTGTCGCGTAAATTTAATATCCGTGGTGGCAAAAAAAAATTAAAAATTCAACCCTTAATCGGAACTCTTAAAGGGCAACTCCGCTCAATTCCGGAGGTTTTTGGGACAATGATTCATTTCACATTAAAAGCTCTAGTAAAAGACACTACGTCATCTGCTTCGTTAAAAATGAGTATATATATATATATATATATATATATATATACACATAGGGTGGGCCAAGTCACCAGGCTCGATCTAAAATGGACCGTAAAAATCTACGCCTGCACATAGCAATCAACTTTTCGTCAAAGATGTAATTCACGGGTCGGTTTTTTCTTGTCAAATTACAAAGCGTAGCTCTCTTTCTGTAAAAATAAGGCCAGCAAACTTGCCAGGGTCTACGGCGGGTAGCAACGCAAACGACAGGGAGTCCAGTAGCGGGGTGTGTTTGGTGTTCGTATTAATAGATGGCGCTACCTCCTTATCGCGACGGCTCGCGACCGCCGTGGTTTATTAAAATGAATATAATCTTTTTTTTAAATGTACCTTCGGTTAAGAAATAAATGCGAACAATAAACGCAAAACTTTAGTAAAAAGCGCGTCTGCATACCGGCGGCGCTTTTGCTGCCAAGGGATTTCGTCTGCGTGCCGTCTGCTATTTTTCGCTGGTCTGCTGCACCTTGAGACGCTGCTCCCGACGCCGTCTATCAATACGTGCGCAAAACACACCCCGCTACTGGATTTGGACGTCTGGGTCACCGCCCGCCGTACAGCTTGGCAAGTTTCTTGGCCCTATTTTTTAACTGTATTAATGAACAAGTCTTCACCAAGAAAGTCGTAAACGTAGAAAAATGTTTGAACAGCAGTAGAGGCTTTATTACACGACGTTTCGGGAAGAGACTTCCCTTCTTCAAGTGTGCAGAAATACAGTTGCAAAGCGTTTTTAGATAGACCAAAGGAGAGGAGGAACATTGGAAAAAGCGAAAAGAAAAAAGTCATATATATAACAGTACAAGCAAAAACACTTGAGCATGAAAAAACTTCACTCCAACAAAACACACATAAAAAAAGTGGTAGTTTTAAGGGGAACACGGTCGCGGCACTCGTTAGTGAAACCAAGAAGATATATCACAGGCAACGGCCTCCGTCACGTTAGAGTTAGAGCTCCAGATCCAGAAAAACAACAACATACACGGGTCAAGTCGAGTGAGCCTAAGCCAGTATAACGCCGAAGGAAACGAAGGTCATAAACAAGCCCGAAGTGTGTGTAAACGGACACCAGAAATGTCACACGTGGGTGGCACCGCTCAACAGAATACCGAGAAATACTCCTTAAAACGCCTCCCAGCCCGAAATCTCCCCTCCCCGCAAAAAAAAAAAAAAAAGGAAGAAGAGGGAAGTTAGCGGGCGGCGTCCCCACATCCCAATGTTTCTAGTTCTCCCCTCAAATAGCTTTAGCTCTCCCCCGCTCTCCTCTGCGATGGGGGAGGTGGTTTGCTTGTAGTATACTAAAAACTAAAAACCTACAACAGCCTATATAAGTTTCCTTTTGAAATGTTCATACCAAGCAGGGTTAGGGTTTTAAATTTAGATATATAAAAGGACTCTTTATTTTTGCGCGTAATATCATTTTTGAAACTGCTTTCCACTATGATAATTTTGAGGTGCGTATGAATGTCGTGGTCGTTGGAGTTAAAGTGTTTAGCGACTGGTGTTTGTCCTTTATTTACAATGTCAGACTTATGGCCATAAAATCGCTCTTTCATAGAATTTTTTGTTTCTCCTACGTATTGCTTCTTACACAGCGTGCAGTTAATAATATATATCACGTCAGGGGTTTTGCAGTCGATGTGCTGTTTAATATTTACGTAGAAATCTGATGCGTAGCTCGAAATTTTGTCAGCGGTCAAAACGAACGGGCAAAGTTGGCAAGGAGTGTTGAAGCAAGGACCACAACCGCCGCATGAATTGGGTTTTTTTATATAAGAGGGACATAACATCCTCCCAAGATTCCGATGCTTACGGAATGTGACAAATGGTGATTCGGGAAATATTTTTTTTAAGTTTATCGTCGGCATGTAGGATGTTTAAATGGCGTTTCAATATGGAATTCAGGCTTGATAGGTTTGAATAGTAGTTTATAACCAACGGCACCCTTGTTTCGTTGGAGTGAAGCTGTCGTCTGGATTCAAGGAGTGTGCTACGTTCCAGAGCGGATGCCTTTCTCGTGGCGTCGTCGAGAATAGATGCAGGATATTTTCTTTTGAATAGTGTGTTCTTCAAGGACGTTACGTTTTCTTTAAAGCTCGATTCTTCAGAACAAATTCTACGCAACCGAAGGAATTGGCTGTAAGGTATATTATTTTTTGACATTTTGGGTGGTAGCTATCATAGCGTAGAACCTGACGTTTGTCTGTAGGCTTTCTGTACAACTCCGTTACCAAATGGCTCCCCATCTTTTTAACGTTAACGTCGAGAAAGTTCATAGAGTCTGCTGAGTAATTACAAGTAAATTTAATTGTACGGTGACAACCGTTGAGGTAACTTAGAAAAGAGAGGAGTGCATCTTCAGTGTCATTCCAAATGATAAATATATCGTCAATATACCGAAGATATATGGCGGGAATCTTGGCGTAAGTCCACACAAAGGTCTCCTCAAACTTGCCCATAAAAATATTAGCGTAATTTGGGGACATTCTCGACCCCATGGCCGCGCCTTGAATTTGCAAATAATGATCATCATCGAACATAAAGTTATTGCAGTCTAAAATTAATTCTAATAAGCGCAGAATACAGCTACTGTCTGCGAGAGACGAAGGGTAGAGAGAGAGGAATTCTTCCACGGCTGCCAGTCCCTCATTATGTGGGATGTTAGTGTACAAAGAGCTCACATCGATAGTCACTAGAATGCTCTCCTGTGATATTAAGCCGGATCCGTTCATATGGTCGATAAGATTAAGAAAGTGTGTGGTGTCCTTTACGTAAGATTGTAGTAGGGGGGTATATGTTTTATCGCGTGGTCTACAAATTCTGAAATTCGTTCCGTTGGTGTGCCTATGCCTGATATAATGGGCCTCCCTGGATTGTTGGGCTTGTGAACCTTGATGAGCATATAGAAGACACCTGGATGAGCGTTTTTTGACTGTAGGTAATTATACTGATCGCCGTTAATTTTATTGGAATTACGCAGATCTTCGAGTGCTCTGTTAATTATAATACTAAACCGCTGTGTAGGGTCGTCAGGTAGACGTAGATAAAAATTTGGGTTTTCAAGCTGGGTCACTGCCTCCCGCATGTAGTCGGCCCTGTTCATAATTACAACACCACCACCCTTATCCGCAGGACGAATAATGACGTCCTCCCTAGACTTCAAATTATTAAGGACCTGTTGTTCCCGTCTAGACAAATTACCCCTCTTTGTGGTTGATTTAGCAAGCGAATCAAAAATATCATTCCGTATAGCCTGTACATAATTATCTATGTACACGCTGGTCTTGCTTGAGTCTGGGGTCCAGTGTGACTTCAACTTGAAATTTGGTGTTGTGCTATCAAGACCCCTAGTTTCATTGCATCCTTCTTTTCCATTAAAATACGTTTGAAGGTGTAACCGCCGGGAGAACTGCTGTAGATCATCTAAAAGTTCAAATTCTTTTGCTGCATGTGGGGTGGGTACGAAACTTAAGCCTCTAGATATTAAAAGAGAACTACGCATTGTAATTTCACAAGAAAAAACCAACCTGTGAAATACACCTTTGACGAAAAGTTTCGATGGCTACGTGCAGGCGTCGATTTTTACGGTCCATTTTAGATCGAGCCTGGTGACTTGAACCACCCTATATTTTAATCTAATTTTAAACACAAGCAGCATTCGAAACCGAAACTTCGGCTCCGTCCGGCAACATTGGCCTCGGACCGCTAAGAACATGGCTATCACGTGGTGCGATATGTCACGTGATCCTCTACACAACGACGGGCAGGATTGGGGCGGGCGTGTGCCAGGCGCAAGTGTCGTTTGCACCGCACCCTTCACCGCGTTTTGGTGTCTTCGACATTCGATGACGCTCTGCACAGCTGCGGCATAAGTCTGCGCACGTAGTGTCCTTAGTGTTGACGAAATTCTGAGAAGACAATAATCACAAACGGTGAGACGACGACGGCAGTTGTGACACGGGAGACGATGGCGGGACCACGGCGGGGCGGCCGGACGGCTCCCAAGAAGCGCGCTGCGAAAGCGTGTTATGCCAATCACGTGGACACAGCTGAGCGCCGATAGAAAACGTTGCTCACGTCACCCGTTACGCTTGCCTGGAGAAGTAAAAACAGAACAAGCGCTTGACTGCGCTGTTGGTTGCGCCTCAACTCGCCCGCTCGAGTCAGCCGATATCGGCAACATGGCGAGTTGCAAAGTTTGCCGGACCGTTTAAGTAACATTTAGGCAGAACTATGTCGTAACATTTGACGTGTGGGACCTCGTAGGTGATACTAAAAATAACTGCGTTGTTTAAAAAAAATGAACTACGTATTTCAATGAAATCTATATTGAACTCGGAGCTACTGTAACGTGTCACGTATATGGCAAAGAGTCCTAAAGAATTGTAAAAGTTAATATTGCCATTAAATAAATGCAATTAAACCATTGCACCGTAAATGAATATAACCTATGTAATAGAAAAAAGTATATAAAAATATAATTGATCATTTTCGCCTGTGGCCTTTTTTTTACTAACATCTAGTTTTTCGCATTCAAATAAAGGTAGAATGCATGAAAATATGCTGTACTGGCAGGAATAACAAAGAAAGCAGGCAGTGCATAACTAAGTCAGTTTAAGTGCAGCAAGTTTGTAAATCCTTCCTGCAAAAGCATTCTAGGTGATGAATCAAACAATGGGAGTACTATTCGCACCTACCACGAGGGCCGAAGAGATCTAACCAACTTTAAACAAACCGCAAAAATTGGTTTCTGAACGTACCGCGCTGCGATTGACTACAGATGTGCGGCTAGCTGATAGAAGTATGGAATCAAAATATCATCAGATGAACTTACTTCATTCAAAAATTTAAAAAAGAACCTCTTTCAGGTAGTTTGTGGCATCATTTCGTGGAGATTGCAGGCCGTGTGCCAAATGATGCCGACAGATGGCAGAAGCGTCGAAGGCACGCAGGTGCCGAGTTTAGCAGACAATCTTCCGAAACTTTTGAGTACGCTTCCTTCAGCGCGGCGAAAGTATCTCTGGTGTACGATTTTCAATGTGAGATATCTTTTTTACTAAACATAAACAATACAGGCGTTTAAATTCCTTACGGCCCACTATTTCTTCTACGGGAAGGATCCGTCGAGGCGCCGCATCCTCTCGTACCCCATATTGCGCCATCTGACGGCAGTGTATAGAAGTAGCCAGCCCCGTATGACATCGTCTGCGAAATTGTGACTTTGTCCACCTGTCACCTTTCTCTTCTACCATTGATACTTCTAGTTTTCTCGCCCTAGTCTCGGGTAATTCAACAAATTGGTAAATATGCCCGAGCTCGCCTGCGCTCTAGCAGTAATTTCGGTGACGCAATGCCCGAAAGCTTTTTTTTTATTTTTTTGAACGAGGTAAGTTTATTTGTTGATATTTCGACTCCATACTTCCAACCCCTAGCCGCACCTCTGCAGTAAATCGCAGCGCGCTACGCTGGAAACCGATTTTTGAGGTCAGTTTTAAATAAGTTAGATCCCTTCGGCCCTCGCGGTATGTATACTACTTGGAGACTTCTAACGTGAAACCTCGTTTTTTATCACTTAACTCATCATCATAACTTACAGTGTTTTTTTTTTATATCCAAATGTTGAAACAGTGTGCCTCATTCTTTCTTTATTATAACTCCACCGATAGGGGCAAAGCTGCTGCAGAAATTGACAAGCACACTTGGTATGACAACACAATTTACTAAGCGTGTTTAATTTGTTTTGCTATAGTTTGCGTACCTGTGATTTAATGTAGCTTTTTCTGAGTACCAATACATTATGCGGACTGTAACATGCTGGGAAATCATTAAAACGAGAAAACCCGACGCCATGAAACTGAATACATTTGCCTGAATGCATTGTTTGGCATTTCGGGTATTTGCAGTCTCAGAAATAACGAATACAAACAGTATTACTTCGAAGATGTATGCCGCGCATATTTTTATTTTCATACAGCCTGAACTGTATTCTATCCTTGTCTAATTACCAATTCGGTGTATAGGTATCTTTATATAATCTGAATATCAAGAAATGTTAAAAAAAACACTTCCCATCTGAGGTTTAAGCTTTCCATATCGGGAAATCTACACATACGCTATTTTCTACTATGACCGGTGTACCCACAATATTACGTTAAAAATATACACTTACCAAGAATGAAAAAAAAATTGCTCGAGTACCTTTCTCAACTTGCGTTAATGACACCTTTTTGTGTTTTGTCTCGCATTTCAGCAAAGACTAACGTGGCATCAAGTGATCTTGGTCAGTAATGTTTGTAGAGCATTTGCACTCTGCGCCACAATTCTGCAGCTTACGAAGGACATATTCTTTCTAGTACTGCTGCAACTACTCCCGCTTTCTTTGAAAATCAATCTGGATGTACAGTCGCCCAATTTTTTAATAATATGAGGCGAGCGTCGACCGCCGAGACGGGCAGTGCCATGCCGCGGAGAAATGCGACGTCACGGGAGAGATTAAGCGCGTGCGCACAAGGCCCTTTCCGGGGAGCGTCGTCTGCTAGGCTATTCCGCTGATCGCACACAGCCCCTGCTCCGGGAGCAAAGGAGCGCCCATTGTTTAGACTCCGTTGCACTCTGGGTTGGACCGCAGACGACGCTACGAGCCACCTTGGCCAGTCCATCGCTAAAAAGTGTGTCACGTGGCCTTCCTGTTGGGCACAACTGCAAGTGGAAGCACGATGTCATGTGGCAGGCTGACAGCGCAGGATTGGTTTTGATGGCTCGTAGCATTGGCTGCGGTACATAGTTTAATCCATCGTTGCATTCAGCTTGTCGCGTCATCGTATATTTCGTTTTTTAGTGCTGACAAAGTAAACGCAAACAAAAAATAGAAGAATAAAGAAAAAACTAAATTAAACGAGATGACGCGCGGTTTTTTTCATGCCTGAGCAGTATCATGGTATAACACAAGCAAGCGCTGTTCGGATCTTTGTTTAAAGGCGGTCAGCTATGCCAGCAGATAAGGAACAGGGGCTGTGTGCGGTCAACGGAATAGCCTAACAGACGACGCTCGCACCGGAGAGAGATTTGTGCGCACGCGCCTAATCTCTCCCGTGACGCCGCATTTCTCCGCGGCACAGCGCTAGCCGTCCCGGCGGTCGACGCTCGCGTGATGTTATTAAAAAATTGGGCGACTGTACTGTATTTTTAGTTAGATTAGAAAATGCTGAAAGAGTGCCAAAATAGGTTGTGACGACCCTATTTTTATTGTGCAAACTTGGTCTACACGCCTTCAGAATCCTAGGAAACCAAATATACACACATATGTGGCATTTTTTTCCTAATGAAGCATAACGAGAACATACAGACTCGCCCCTTTTCAACATATATCTCCAAAGAGGAGCGTGCCGCGATTGCGTAATAAACCACTTACTGAATATTTAAAAAAAGGGCATGAAATAATAGATCAAGACTTTTTGATTAATTGTCAGCTCTATGTTCTATTGTACGGAGCTATGTTTCATTTAACGCTTCCCTAAGCGTACATATTGAAGCAAATGTTTGGCAAAAATGCCAGAGCAAAGTAAAAAGTTACAATAAAAGAACTGTTCCAGTAATAGTAGAGTTCAATTTTCGAGCCCCAAACAACAAAATGACAGAGTGTACAAAGATCAACAGTACTAGCACTAACAAGCGATCACCGTGTTTCTTTATGGGTCTTTTTTTTACTACACTAATATCTGTAACTAAAAACACTAGTGTGATGCAATATGGTTATCGTGGGAAGCAACTTGGTAGGAAAGATTTGGTATTTGTCAGTAATTTTTATGTATAAAATTGTAAAAAAGTACCGTTATCGTGTTTCAGCCAGCTGTGTCGCAGAGTGTTCATATTTAATCTTGAATAACGATGCTGGTAACCACGCAAAAGCAACTCAAAGATTCAAAAGAAAGAGAGAGCCAAGAATCACCATTATCTGACTCTACTATAGTTGACGTCTGGTTCCTGCGGAAAATTTCACTTTAGAAAAAACCTCAAAGCTTCAAGCTTCAACAGCAATGTCTGTGGCGTCGTGTTCAAACTTCACTCGGTTAGGTTTGTGAGACCTTCAAATGCAGCGCCTTCATCTACCAGTTTGGGAATTCGGCTCATGTGTAAAACACATTTCAGAAATTTTAGCACGTAAACGTGTTCCCCCTCAAATTGCTTCCAGAAGTTTTGTGAACATTTTTTTATAATTATGGTTCACTGAAATTTATTTTAGAGTTTGAGCAAAATATATCTCCGAAAATATTCATATATTTCACTTTTAGTTTCCTCGCTCTTTTTTAACACAAATCGTCTAGGTTTTTTTATTGTTTTCTTGTTTTGTTCTATTGCAGTTTTTCTTCGCAACATGGTCAGTCGTGTCATCGTTGAAGGTGAGCGATATGTTTTTTTACGGCCACAGTCGTATATGGCCCGTAATATTTGCGGATCACGGTGTGTGCTCGTCTGTCGGGACAAATAACTTAATTTATTGGAAGCATTAAGTGGTGGTTATGTGACAATTAGATCTAAGAGCATGATATATGACGCATCAGCAAACGTATGCCAATATATAAAAAAGCTAGTGCACGCAATGCATGCTAAACAAATTTAGTAATGTTCACAGTCCTATTGAGCAAGCTAAGATGTTTTTGCAATGTCTCAAATCGGCTAATTGACAGAGATTAGTTCGCTAACTTTATAGACATGAATTTCGCTCAAACCCTTCACTACGAAAGTTGTATAAAGTGCTGAGAAACATCGCATTGTGTCGTTTCTGTGAAGGTAGCCTTTTAGTTTCCATCTTTTTTTTTTCGAGCTTTAAAGGGTGCTGAAACAAAATGACGCAACCGTGAGCTCTCTGCCTTTTGCTTCAAAGTCGGGCAGCGAGAAGCGCAATGCGTCTCGCGCTCGTGATGTCAAGACTGCCTGCACGGCCGAGGTTACTGTAGTTGCGGGCGTCGCTTCCTGGAGGCGTCAACACGTGAAAATTTCGCCCAGGAGTAATATCCGAAGGCTGCACGCCCTATGACCTATAGATAGCTTTCCTGTAACGCCATTTGTGGCCATGCCGGTATTGTATGTGCTACGTGCGTTCGGTTCATCGTGTTAGCTCACTCCGCAGAAGTAGTAGCTCGAGAGAACAAGCAAGTATAAAAACCTGTCAGTATGCAGCAATGACGACAACTGCAATTTATATATATATACGGTATTCGCTGGGGGCAATATTTGAGCCTTCTATACACAGCGCATCCCCTGGGGGAGGGGGGGGGTATGGTTAGTAAACGTTTTGAGTCTCTACCGCTGTTTTAAAAATGCTTGCGAAAAAGTAGAGGTCTGCATTTCCCTTACTTCTTCCTAGACTAAGAAGCTCCTGAATTATTATTCTTGGTTAGTTGGACATTTGTCCAAGAGCTCAGGCAGGGCTGTCCACTATCACGTCTGCTCTTCATAATAAATCTCAGTGAAATTTAAAAAAAATTGAGCAAAGACCTAGTTGTGGTTTTGGCCGCCCCCGGTGCCCGCCGGTGGGCCCCTGAGGGTGACCAAAACAGCAGTGGTTTCGGTCATCAACGGGGTGTGTGTCCCTCCACAATTCTGGCTTCACCTCTGGTGGTCTCATGTCGGATTCGGAAGCTTCCTACCTCCATGTGTCCAGTACATGCTCGTAGTGCGTGCTCAAACAATGGCGGTCCCGGATAGCTGGTGCAGCTGCTACTATACTTCGTTTCAGCTTAAGTCTCGAAGTAGTCGATGCTACGAGCTAATGGGACCAATCAACCGGCGTCAAAGGCCACAGTCATTTCGCCTTTTTTGTTTATGATTTGTTCAGCGATGATAGAACACGTACAGGAACATGACAAACACCATGATGGTGCACTTTTGACACTGTCTGATTGTTCTCACCAACTTGTAGTGTCCCTTGCGTCTGGGCTTAAGGTGAAACGAAGTAGAGATGGCACGCCCTCAGGAAAAGGGTCTATTTTCTCATCACTGCTCGTTAATTGCCAATGCAGATGCTACGGCCTGAAAGGAGTAACTGATCTCTCAAGAGGAATCATGCCGTATCTTAACCGTGGTCAAGTGGACAGCTTGCAGAGGCCCCCACAAGGTCATTCGCAGACACAGCGCTCAACTGAGTGCGGAGCCTAGCGTCACTCTCTTGAGAAGATTGTAATCTGGAATAAAATTTTATGTAACACATGCTAACGAATTTTCTTCTCCGTGCTGACATTCGTAAACGTAAGACGAGACATGCATGGGTTGCGTCGTAAAGTGTGTAAAACTGCTTTGCGTGTTTTTTTTTTTTTATTTATGTGAATTTTTATGTGAGATGATATTACTAGCGTAGCTCACATCAATCTTAAAATAAAACAGGAGCATCTTCCTACCTTCTCCTGACAGCTTTCACAGCGGAAATGATTATTTATACCGCTTTCACTTAATCCTATCATAGCGCCGGTAATCCGAATGTCGCTTTTTGTGCAGAAAGAACATTGACCATTACTTCTCAACTCTCAGATAAGTCATCTTTAGAGGTTATCCCTTAGATTACGCTAACAGGACGATGGGGCGCAAGAGAGACGTTTTAATTACACACCTAGTTTATTGTCATCATATTGTCGCTTTGCCGCTTGGGTCAATTTACCTTGCGCCTTCTTAACTTCGAAGTGGAGCACAATTAATGTTGGAAACTTTAACGGCATGCAAGGTATTTTTTCAATGAGTGGAGTTTCGATGTTACCTTCTTTTCGAGATGCCAATTAAAAATAAAGTGCAAGCCTACACACAAGGTGTGGAGCAACCAGCAATTGACGGCGGTAGCTATTGAGTTGTTGAAAGATGTGCTTTAGGAAATTGCCTTTTAGTAGACAAGTTTGGCACGTTGCCCTATTGCAAGGCAGACGTGCACACTACGCAGAATTCAAAGCTTCACGCGTTTTGGCTGGGGAACTCTTGAATCAGAACGAAGACATGCTTGGTTTGGAAGAGCGTGAGGTCACTCAGGAACCAAAACCAGTCGCACACGCCGAATGAGTACCTGAAGGGGTTGTCCAGGAATGCCCTCCAAACATGATTACAAAGGACCGGGAGAAAAACAGGACGGACAACACAAAGCTCCAAACACAGCTCTAGTTTTAATAGGACAAAATATGCTTAAATAGGGTCACAACCAAGAGAAGTACACACCGAACAAATAAAAAAAAGAAAAAGATTGAACACTTCTATCTACCACACTAAGGAACGAAGTCAACACCCAGGACACCAACACGAAAGGCCAAAGCACACATCACCCCCCCCCCCCCCGTTTCACAAACATTAGGAAAAAGCCGTCCACGACTACCGGGCACAAAGGGAAAATTACCCAACTTAGGGTGGTGCACGAAAGCACCGATGTCAAAAACACCGTGTCAAATGCTCCGCGGCAAACGCCCCATCCTCTTTGCCCCGTCTTCAAAAGCCCCAGTTTTAGAAGCCCATGACGCCAATCCCCCGTGTCATGTGGCCGGGTCCTCATTCTGACGGCGGAGCATTCTGCTTCTAAATAAGAGACAGTATAAGTGTGCACGCGACCTAATGAAACGTAATCATTCCGTGCCCGGGACTCAAGTGAGAGATAACTGAATGAAACTTCCCGTTCTTCAGGCGTGCGCTAAGCATTCCCACGTCTTGAGACGTTAGAACAGAAAACAAGCAGAAAATTATGATCCCCTGGAAAAAAAATTTGAAGTGACGATTTTTAACATTAAACATTGAACCAAAGCTTTTGTCGGCCATGAAGCAGGCGTGGATTCACACATCCAGCGAAATGGGTTCTGTCAAAACTGCGAACCTGCTCCTCATGGCGCCATACTTATCACCGCACAAAACACCAATTTCATTCTTCTTATGTCGTTTTATTTTTATTTGTTTTAAGTATTTGTAATAATTTAGGTAGATACAGTTTAAATCTGCGTTTGAGCTCCCTCCATGACAGCGGAGCGCATTGCTGGTGGTGCAGATTTACGCAATTGGCCACTTGTAGGTCATTATACGTTTTTCGGCGGTTTCAGTTAACCTTATACATAGCTTGCCAGTGTCGCCATTGATTGGTACGGACGGTTATTTCTACTTACTGGTTTCTTTGAACTACAACTTCTGCGGTGCATACTGTCCTAGCCGCAAATGACGTCGCATGCAAGCTATTTATTGTGTTCATTTCACTTAAAATCGCCTTTGTACATCCCCAACAGATTAGGTTAAGATATGGAACAATGATGTTTGAAGCGCGAAGCGGGTGGAACGGGGACAGTGAGGACGGGGCTTTTAGAACACGGGGAATCCGCGACGTGGCAATTGAACGCAAATTTCTTTAAACTTGGGCTAATGACGCGGGGCTTTTGCGACAGGGACTCTGCACGCGGGGCAATCGTGCTACACCCCCTCCCCTTCCTATCCCCCCATACACACACACTAAAAAATAAATTTAGAATTCAGAAACGTTTTAGCCGGTTTGTTCATGAGCACAGACATGTTACTGAAACACGAAACCTTGCCAGCTATACGCAAAGACTCCCTTGTGAGCCATATGTAACAGCTGATCTCTTCATCTATAACTGTGGTTCCCAACCATTGATGTTTCGCGGACTTCTTGTAGATGAAGGACCCCGTTCGTAGTGAGGGGACGGGAAGGTATAGGTTAATCATGATAATAAATTATTAGATGGATATAACTTGTGGGATTTTCCTTGCTGCTACCCGTCTCGGGGAATGACACAGCACACCGGTTCAACAACACGTAAACATTTAATCACCGCTATCGCCTGCGCCGCATCCCAACCACCCCCGCGCATACGCTCCGACGGCCCTTCATCATCCGCGGAGCGCCACTCGCGTGGCCAGTTGCCCTTGGCCCCCTCGTGGTGAAGATGACCACTCATGATTGTGGGAGGGACAACCTGGGCCAAACGCTTGGAATCCCCAGATTGCCCACACATCCTTCCAAAATGAAAACAGAGGACGTCTTAGATGGCCTTGGGGGGGGGGGGGGGCTTCCTTTTGGGTCAGCAAGGGTCTTCTCAGATGGGCGAGCACGGGTCCGACGTCAGTAGTTCCGGACAGTACTGATGCGGCTGTGGGGGTCTGATCATGAAAGCTGCGTCAACGCTCTCTGGCACGAAGAACTAGAACTGGACTTTTTACTTTTCAGTCCACGTCCTACGTCCGCTGCATCTTGCTGCGGCTACCGGCCGTCCCCCCCCCCCCTCCGGGCTGGGTCGACCTTTTTTCTTTTGTCTTGGCGGCGCTACCGACCTCCATGCCCTTTGTGACAACCAGTGTTGTTCACGACGCCTACGCTGATGCCAGCAACACTGGCCTAGGACTCTGCCTCCCTCAAGGCAACCTGGCCGTCGTCACAACAACCCCCATCGGGATCTACAAGCGTGAACTATGGGCGTTTTCCTGGCCCTCTTCCTGCCCCCCCCCCCCAATCTGCCCGGCAAAGATTAACGGGAACGCTTGGCCGCGAATACAATCCTGCCGTCAGGTAAACGGCGTTAATTTCGTTTCTCCTCCCAACCAATATCCAGCTTGGGCGAAGTCTAACAAAACCCGCTCCTCTGTAATAAAATTTCTACCAAGGATTATGGACACTGGCAGTTCAGGGAGGTATACGAACCGTTGTCTTCGTTCTCTGCCATTAAAGGAAATTCGTAACCCGACTGCGCCGGCAGTGGGCAGTACGGACCTGATGCTACCTGCAATTTCACGTTTGCTGACCGGAGATGTATCTTTTTCTTGTTACATTACGCAAATACAGCATCCCCAATAAGCGATATGCTTGCACCAGTATCTAAAAGAGCGGCCACTGGTGTACCTAGTACATTCACAGTCATTTGAGGCTCCAGAGACTTGGGTGTAGCTTCGATTCCACTCACAGCTGGGATGAGCACTGTCCGTTTCTCGTTTAGGAGGCTGTTCCTGCCCCCGTCGGCTGGTGCTTGTCCATTAGCGCCCGGCCATCCTTGGTGTTAAGAACTTCAAAGCGGCTCTGACGCTGAGGATCGGGCCGGAATCTGACGGGCCGACCTTTGGCTGAAAGGGAATCGCATTAGGGTGCAAATCAAATGCAGTTGCTTCGGATAGCTTGCGACCGGGAACAGTGGAAGCTGTTCGCCCGGGGATCAGTGCAAAGGCAGACGCGCCGGGAGTCTCATGACCGAGAATGTTGTGAGCTGGCCGCCCGGGTGTCGGTGCAAAAGCAGACACGCCGGGAGTCTCAAGACCGCGAACGGTGTGAGCTGGGAACCCGGGTGTCGATGCGAAAGTCGGCACGCCGGGAGTCTCATGACGGGAAGTGTTGTGAGCTGGCCGCCCAGGTGTCGGTGCAAAAGCAGACACGCCGGGAGTCTCAAGACCGCGAATGATGTTGAGTTGGGCGCCTGGGTGTCCTTGCAAAATCAGACACGCCGGGAGTCTCACGACGAAGAGTGTTAGGAGCTGGCCGCCCGGGTGCCGGTACAAACAAAAGCAGACACGCCGGGAGTCTCAAGAACGCGAACGGTGTGAGCTGGGTGTCCGGCTGTCAATGCGAAAGTCGACACGCCGGGAGTCTCATGACGAAAAGTGTTGTGAGCTGACCGCCCGGTTGTCGATGCGAGAGCAGACACGCCGGGAGTCTCATGATGGAAAGTGTTGTGAGCTGGCCGCCCGGTTGTCGATGCGAGAGCAGACACGCCGGGAGTCTCATGACGAAAAGTGTTGTGAGCTGACCGCCCGGTTGTCGATGCGAGAGCAGACACGCCGGGAGTCTCATGATGGAAAGTGTTGTGAGCTGGCCGCCCGGGTGTCGGTGCAAAAGCAGACACGCCGGGAGTCTCAAGAACGCGAACGGTGTGAGCTGGGCGCCCGGGTGTCCATGCAAGATCAGACACGCCGGGAGTCTCACGACGAAGAGTGTTAGGAGCTGGCCGCCCGGGTGTCGGTACAAACAAAAGCAGACACGCCGGGAGTCTCAAGAACGCGAACGGTGTGAGCTGGCTGCCCGGTTGTCGATGCGAAAGTCGACACGCCGGGAGTCTCATGACGGAAAGTGTTGTGAGCTGGCCGCCCGGGTGTCGGTGCAAAGCAGACACGCGGGAGTCTCAAGAACGCGAACGGTGTGAGCTGGGTGCCCGGTGTCAATGCGAAAGCGACACGCCGGGAGTCTCATGACGGAAAGTGTTGTGAGCTGGCCGCCCGGTTGTCGGTGCAAAGCAGACACGCCGGGAGTCTCAAGACCGCGAATGGTGTGAGCTGGGCGCCCGGGTGTCCATGCAAGATCAGACACGCCGGGAGTCTCACGACGAAGAGTGTTACGAGCTGTCCGCCCGGCTGTCGGTACAAACAAATGCAGACACGCCGGGAGTCTCAAGACCGCGAACGGTGTGAGCTGGGCGCCCGGGTGTCGATGCGAAAGTCGACACGCCGGGAGTCTCATGACGGAAAGTGTTGTGAGCTGGCCGCCCGGTTGTCGATGCGAGAGCAGACACGCCGGGAGTCTCATGACGGAAAGTGCTGTGAGCTGGCCGCCCGGGTGTCGGTGCAAAAGCAGACACGCCGGGAGTCTCAAGACCGCGAGTGGTGTGAGCTGGGCGCCCGGGTGTTCATGCAAGATCAGACACGCCGGGAGTCTCACGACGAAGAGTGTTAGGAGCTGGCCGCCCGGGTGTCGGTACAAACAAAAGCAGACACGCCGGGAGTCTCAAGAACGCGAACGGTGTGAGCTGGGTGCCCGGCTGTCGATGCGAAAGTCGACACGCCGGGAGTCTCATGACGGAAAGTGTTGTGAGCTGGCCGCCCGGGTGTCGGTGCAAAAGCAGACACGCCGGGAGTCTCAAGACCGCGAATGGTGTGAGCTGGGCGCCCGGGTGTCCATGCAAGATCAGACACGCCGGGAGTCTCACGACGAAAAGTGTTATGAGCTGGCCGCCCGGGTGTCGGTACAAACAAATGCAGACACGCCGGGAGTCTCAAGACCGCGAACGGTGTGAGCTGGGCGCCCGGGTGTCGATGCGAAAGTCGACACGCCGGGAGTCTCATGACGGAAAGTGTTGTGAGCTGGCCGCCCGGTTGTCGATGCGAGAGCAGACACGCCGGGAGTCTCATGACGGAAAGTGCTGTGAGCTGGCCGCCCGGGTGTCGGTGCAAAAGCAGACACGCCGGGAGTCTCAAGACCGCGAACGGTGTGAGCTGGGCGCCCGGGTGTCGATGCAAGATCAGACACGCCGGGAGTCTCATGACGGAAAGTGTTGTGAGCTGGCCGCCCGGGTGTCGGTGCGAACAAGCAGACACGCCGGGAGTCTCAAGAACGCGAACGGTGTGAGCTGGGTGCCCGGCTGTCGATGCGAAAGTCGACACGCCGGGAGTCTCATGACGGGAAGTGTTGTGAGCTGGCCGCCCAGGTGTTGGTGCAAAAGCAGACACGCCGGGAGTCTCAAGACCGCGAATGATGTTGAGTTGGGCGCCCGGGTGTCCTTGCAAAATCAGACACACCGGGAGTCTCACGACGAAGAGTGTTAGGGGCTGGCCGCCCGGGTGTCGGTACAAACGAAAGCAGACACGCCGGGAGTCTCTAGAACGCGAACGGTGTGAGCTGGGTGTCCGGCTGTCAATGCGAAAGTCGACACGCCGGGAGTCTCATGACGGAAAGTGTTGTGAGCTGGCCGCCCGGTTGTCGATGCGAGAGCAGACACGCCGGGAGTCTCATGACGGAAAGTGTTGTGAGCTGGCCGCCCGGGTGTCGGTGCAAAAGCAGACACGCCGGGAGTCTCAAGAACGCGAACGGTGTGAGCTGGGCGCCCGGGTGTCCATGCAAGATCAGACACGCCGGGAGTCTCACGACGAAGAGTGTTAGGAGCTGGCCGCCCGGGTGTCGGTAGCAAACAAAAGCAGACACGCCGGGAGTCTCAAGAACGCGAACGGTGTGAGCTGGGTGCCCGGCTGTCGATGCGAAAGTCGACACGCCGGGAGTCTCATGACGGAAAGTGTTGTGAGCTGGCCGCCCGGTTGTCGATGCGAGAGCAGACACGCCGGGAGTTTCATGACGGAAAGTGCTGTGAGCTGGCCGCCCGGGTGTCGGTGCAAAAGCAGACACGCCGGGAGTCTCAAGACCGCGAGTGGTGTGAGCTGGGCGCCCGGGTGTCCATGCAAGATCAGACACGCCGGGAGTCTCACGACGAAGAGTGTTAGGAGCTGGCCGCCCGGGTGTCGGTACAAACAAAAGCAGACACGCCGGGAGTCTCAAGAACGCGAACGGTGTGAGCTGGGTGCCCGGCTGTCGATGCGAAAGTCGACACGCCGGGAGTCTCATGACGGAAAGTGTTGTGAGCTGGCCGCCCGGTTGTCGATGCGAGAGCAGACACGCCGGGAGTCTCATGACGGAAAGTGTTGGGAGCTGGCCGCCCGGGTGTCGGTGCAAAAGCAGACACGCCGGGAGTCTCAAGAACGCGAATGGTGTGAGCTGGGCGCCCGGTTGTCGATGCGAAAGTCAGACACGCCGGGAGTCTCATGACGGAAAGTGTTGTGAGCTGGCCGCCCGGGTGTCGGTGCAAAAGCAGACACGCCGGGAGTCTCAAGAACGCGAACGGTGTGAGCTGGGCGCCCGGGTGTCGATGCGAAAGTCAGACACGCCGGGAGTCTCATGACGGAAAGTGTTGTGAGCTGGCCGCCCGGGTGTCGATGCGAGAGCAGACACGCCGGGAGTCTCAAGACCGCGAACAGTGTGGAGCTGGGCGCCCGGGTGTCCATGCAAAATCAGACACGCCGGGAGTCTCACGACGAAGAGTGTTAGGAGCTGGCCGCCCGGGTGTCGGTGCAAACAAAAGCAGACACGCCGGGAGTCTCAAGAACGCGAACGGTGTGAGCTGGGTGCCCGGCTGTCGATGCGAAAGTCGACACGCCGGGAGTCTCATGACGGAAAGTGTTGTGAGCTGGCCGCCCGGTTGTCGATGCGAGAGCAGACACGCCGGGAGTCTCATGACGGAAAGTGCTGTGAGCTGGCCGCCCGGGTGTCGGTGCAAAAGCAGACACGCCGGGAGTCTCAAGACCGCGAGTGGTGTGAGCTGGGCGCCCGGGTGTCCATGCAAGATCAGACACGCCGGGAGTCTCACGACGGAAGAGTGTTAGGAGCTGGCCGCCCGGGTGTCGGTAGAACAAAAGCAGACACGCCGGGAGTCTCAAGAACGCGAACGGTGTGAGCTGGGTGCCCGGCTGTCGATGCGAAAGTCGACACGCCGGGAGTCTCATGACGGAAAGTGTTGTGAGCTGGCCGCCCTGGTTGTCGATGCGAGAGCAGACACGCCGGGAGTCTCATGACGGAAAGTGTTGTGAGCTGGCCGCCCGGGTGTCGGTGCAAAAGCAGACACGCCGGGAGTCTCAAGAACGCGAACGGTGTGAGCTGGGCGCCCGGTTGTCAATGCGAGAGTCAGACACGCCGGGAGTCTCATGACGGAAAGTGTTGTGAGCTGGCCGCCCGGGTGTCGGTGCAAAAGCAGACACGCCGGGAGTCTCAAGACCGCGAACGGTGTGAGCTGGGCGCCCGGGTGTCGATGCAAAGATCAGACACGCCGGGAGTCTCACGACGAAAAGTGTTGTGAGCTGGCCGCCCGGGTGTCGGTGCGAAAGCAGACACGCCGGGAGTCTCAAGACCGCGAACGGTGTGAGCTGGGCGCCCGGGTGTCGATGCGAAAGTCGACACGCCGGGAGTCTCATGACGGAAAGTGTTGTGAGCTGGCCGCCCGGTTGTCGATGCGAGAGCAGACACGCCGGGAGTCTCAAGAACGCGAATGGTGTGAGCTGGGCGCCCGGGTGTCGATGCGAAAATCAGACACGCCGGGAGTCTCACGACGAAGAGTGTTAGGAGCTGGCCGCCCGGGTGTCGGTACAAACAAAGCAGACACGCCGGGAGTCTCAAGAACGCGAACGGTGTGAGCTGGGTGCCCGGGTGTCGATGCGAAAGTCGACACGCCGGGAGTCTCATGACGGAAAGTGTTGTGAGCTGGCCGCCCGGGTGTCGGTGCGAAAGCAGACACGCCGGGAGTCTCAAGAACGCGAACGGTGTGAGCTGGGCGCCCGGGTGTCGATGCGAAAGTCGACACGCCGGGAGTCTCATGACGGAAAGTGTTGTGAGCTGGCCGCCCGGTTGTCGATGCGAGAGCAGACACGCCGGGAGTCTCAAGACCGCGAAAGTGGTGTGAGCTGGCCGCCCGGGTGTCGATGCAAGATCAGACACGCCGGGAGTCTCACGACGAAGAGTGTTGTGAGCTGGCCGCCCGGGTGTCGGTGCGAACGAGCAGACACGCCGGGAGTCTCAAGAACGCGAACGGTGTGAGCTGGGCGCCCGGGTGTCGATGCGAAAGTCGACACGCCGGGAGTCTCATGACGGAAAGTGTTGTGAGCTGGCCGCCCGGGTGTCGGTGCAAAAGCAGACACGCCGGGAGTCTCAAGAACGCGAATGGTGTGAGCTGGGCGCCCGGGTGTCCATGCGAAAGATCAGACACGCCGGGAGTCTCACGACGAAAAGTGTTATGAGCTGGCCGCCCGGGTGTCGGTACAAACAAAAGCAGACACGCCGGGAGTCTCAAGACCGCGAACGGTGTGAGCTGGGTGCCCGGGTGTCGATGCGAAAGTCGACACGCCGGGAGTCTCATGACGGAAAGTGTTGTGAGCTGGCCGCCCGGTTGTCGATGCGAGAGCAGACACGCCGGGAGTCTCAAGAACGCGAACGGTGTGAGCTGGGTGCCCGGGTGTCGATGCGAAAGTCGACACGCCGGGAGTCTCATGACGGAAAGTGTTGTGAGCTGGCCGCCCGGTTGTCGATGCGAGAGCAGACACGCCGGGAGTCTCAAGACCGCGAATGGTGTGAGCTGGGCGCCCGGGTGTCGATGCGAAAGTCAGACACGCCGGGAGTCTCATGACGGAAAGTGTTGTGAGCTGGCCGCCCGTTTGTCGATGCGAGTGCAGACACGCCGGGAGCCTCAAGAGCCGCGAACGGTGTGAGCTAGGCGCCCGGGTGTCCATGCAAAATCAGACACGCCGGGAGTCTCACAACGAGGAGTGTTATGACAGAGAGAAATTTATGGAGGGCCACCAAGGATCGACGGAAAAACGTCCGTCCACGCAGCCCGTGGGAGCCTCCGGGAGGCCCGGAGGCGGCTGCGGCGGCTCGATCTTGTGGATTGTGTTTTTGGCGCGGCCGGCGGAGAGCAGAAATTTCTTACCACCGCCGGCCATAGCCGTTTCCCTGTGTCTGAGCCGGCCGCTGGCGTTCGCTGCAGTCCCGGTGTATGTCTCCTGGCTGGCCGCATCAAAAACAACGGGGCGTGGCCCGCCCGTCGGCTTCGTGCGGTGGCCCGCTCTATATTGCCCCTCTCGAGCTCCGCGTTACCGGTCCAGAGGCCAAGAACTCATCTTGACCAATGGAGGGGCTGTGGCGTTGTGAATGTATGCCCTCATAATCGCTCCACCTCCGTGATTTGTACGCACGAGGATCTAGGGCTCGGGGGACAGACGCCTGACTGGAATCGTCTGGTTCTCTGTCGACTCAATATACACGTGCGTTTCCAGACCACGCAAATGATGGTTCCAGAGTCATGTTCTGCGGTGGAGGGGGCGGCATCTTAGTTCCGCGAGGATGTCATACTGGATGGTGATCGCCGCTCGTGCCATCTCGTCTAAATTCTTAGAGGTGCGTCCCCTGAGATGGGGATGGAAACGCGGGTGGCTTTGGCGGATGGCGCGTTCTACTTTCTTCGCGTCTGGCGCCGCGGCGTCGGCGATATTGTACAGGCCCTGGAGAGCCCTTACAAACTCAATGATTGACTCTTCCGGGTGCTGTGTGCGCGCGCGCAGCTCGTCCCTAATTCGCATGCTGTAATCCGGAGGCAGGAACTCCGTCCTAAATCGCGCCTCGAAATCTGACATACATGTGAATTTAGTTTGTCTTTGCCTCCACAGTGCTGCACTGTCTGTCAGTGCAACCGGCAAAAAGCGGGAGAGGATGGTTTCGTCGTCAATTCCCGACGCAGCTTGGTAGTCCCGCAGTTCCGAGACGAATATGGCGACTGACTTTCAATCTGCGTACCCCGAAAAAACCGGAACGCTAAGCGAGAGCCTTAGGTAGTCCCTGGGGGCTACTTCCAGCAGGAGCGGGGCTTGAGCGCATCATCTGCTCTCGTTGTAACTGAAGAAGCATGGTCACGGCCACTCTTAGTTCTGTTAGACCACCCTCTGATGATGCGCCTGCCGGGACTGAGATTGCAGGCTTAGTGTCTGGTTTTATGTCGCTGGCGGAGTAATCCGCGAGTGCACCGAGTGTCAAAAGGTCGTCCTCACTCACGTTTCTGTCGGCGTCCTCTGTAGACGGCATCCTGTTGTAGTGGAGGCTTCCGCAGGTCAATGAACTTAGGCTTGCGAAAAAACGCCCCCTCGAATGTGGGCAAACTCAGGAACGAAAAATTAACTATGTAAAACGTAAGAACAAACCCAGCTCGCGGCCATATCCTCCCAGACGAGCAGCATATAACATCTGGGCGCTAGTATGGGATTTCCATTGCTGCTACCCGTCTTGGTGAACGACGGAGCACACCGATTCAACAACGCGTAAACATTTAATGACCGCTATCGCCTGCGCCGCAATCCCAACCGCCCCCGCGCATACGCTGTGACGGCCCTTTATCAGCGGCGGAGTGCCGCTCGCGTGGCCAGTTGCCCTCGGCCCCTCGTGGTGAAGATGACCACTCATGATTGTGGGAGGGGCAACCTGGGCCAAACGTTTAGAATCCCCAGGTTGCCCACAAACTAAGGGCAAGTTTGAAGTAAACTTCTCTCATTGACAAGCATACCAGAAAACTCACTCGAAAATTGAAATGTTTCTTCTCAATATGAAAAAAATACAACTTTTCTTGCCAGGCTTTACTGATGAGACAGGGCTTCGCGCACCCCTAGAATGCCTTCACGGACCCAAACGTTCCGCGGACTCCTATTGAGAACCACAGATCTAGAACTTCAGTCTCGTTCCAAACAACACAGCAATCAGAGCAGCTTGAAACATGCTTTGCAGAACCCAGAGATCCTTGGTTCAATCCCCACCCCTGCCCGTTTCGATCTGGATGAGCATCGTACCGGCGTGCGGTCGCGTGTCACTACTGCGTGGTGCACGTTAAAAACCCTAGGCTAGCAGTTGTACTGCACTGGCTAAATTGCTCATCTACAGCTGGCAGACTCGTCACCCGTTGAGGCAGACCAAGTTCTAGGCTGTATAAACATACACACAACCCAATTTATCTGTTTTTGAAACATGCTTAGCCAGCTCCGAAGATTCACTCTTACTTTTTACCGCACGCTTGTGTTCGCATGGTGTCTAACGTCGTCACAAGCCCAGTCGTCACAGGTCAACTGGTAACCTGTGAATTCGTCTGGTAGGTCAACTTTTCGCAGGGCATCTCGGACGAGGAATTCTCGTCGTGCCGGAGCCCTCGTCACACGGTATACTCGTATTAGAACTTGATTTTGAGTATATGCGACGAGTGATACTGCTTTGTAAAAATTCAATTTACTTTAGAATATGCTGCATGATTAGCCAGTATCAGAAACCGTGAGTCAGCATTCACAACTTGAGTTGCAAGCGACATAATTATGACGTACATTCCCGGAAATATCAAACTGACATGCAATAAGGTAGAAAATAAATTCCTCTACTTGTAATCATGCATTAATTACTATACTGTGAAACAGAAACCTCAGGCTAGGGGCGCAGCTTCGTCAAATAACTATTGTCGCATGAGACCTCGCGCGACAAGCGCCTTCTAAGTTGTTCGCTCGCTCCTTTGACTTTATAGAAAGCTGACACAGCCTGTGGCTCTTTTTCTTAAATAAATGATTATCTAATTTGCAATCTTCAGAACTCGCATGCCAAATCCTGAGGATCCTAAGTATGAACTTTTATAGGCTAATAAATATTAAAACGAAATCTTTTTTTTTTAATTTTCCAAATCAAACAAATGATTCAGATAGATAGATGAACCTTCCTTGCAACAGTCCGAAGTGTGCTGATTTCCGAAACATTTTTTAATACAAAGAAACCTCCGGTGCATTGTGTAGAATTTAATGCGGAAGATTGATTTAATTTATTTTAAGAAAAAGCAGATGAAAATAGAGATGAAGCAAGTGGAAAAGCGGCAAGTGAATGAAGTGCACATTTTTCGTCTATAACTTTAAAAATATTTAAAAATATGTGTTACTTTCTTTTTTATGCTTTGACGTACCTCTATAGATAGGTCTGTTTGCTCCCCGAGATAGGTATGTGTGCTACAAACGGCCGTAATATTAACTCGTGAAATGTTATCGATTGCCTTGCAGCGGTTCCTTTCCCTACATACCCAATGGATACCAGAACTAAATTTTTTGCTAGGTGTGGATAAAAACATTTTTCAACGATGACACGAAAAATTATTGCACGACAGAATCGAAGTCCCGCGCGTTCAATGTCCGTTAGATCTAAAACATCCTGAACGTAACCTTACCGAATACGAGCGTTCCCAGCGTATTTTCAAGTCGGGTCTAAATTCCTTTTGTAAGTAAAATTGTGGTAGTACAAATTCCGGGCTCTGCAGTTTTTTGTGTAAAATACAGTTCACTCCGCTTCTTTCAAAACACAGAGTTGGAGACCAATATTACGGTGACAAACCCTCACTTATGTCGAGTGTTTCTATAGCGAAATTACCTAGATCTAGAAGGCCGTTGTTACCAGTTGTCCTGTGACAATCTTTACGGTGATGGGTGGAATCGCAAAACCTATCGTTCAGACACCTAGCAGTCTGACCTACATAGCTAGCACCACATTTCACAGGGATTTCAATAACAACTTTGTCATGTCCTTGGCGGGCCAGGCTGGCAGGGATGAAACGTCCGTTCACCTGCTCCACTTGCACGAGAGTGTTTGTTCAAAGTTGAAAAAAAATAAGCATAAAGAAAAAAAGTATAGAAGAAGACGAAGTGATCAAAACATATGAAAATATAACAGTAAAGACATTGTAACGTGCGCGGATTTCGATGGTGTGTATGTGCGCGTGCCGGGTCATCTTAGTGCCGCGTTGTGCTCGCGCCGAGCTGTGTGTGCGCGCGCGTCATCTTCGGGGCGCGTGCCACGCGCCCAGCAACAAAGAAGAAAAAGAGAAGGAAGGCGGAGAACAGAAAATGGAGTGTGTTCGAGCGGGCAGACCAGCGTGTGGAAGGGAACCGCCGGGCGTCCAGACCCGGGTTCTTCAAGGCTTCCACCTGGCCTGACCTCCGGCTCCCGTGAAGCCTTCACCTCAGTTGAAAGCAGGTGCACGTGTTGCGGAGCGCACGTCAAGACCACAGCGGCCCCGTCCATTCCAACACGCCACCCCAGACGCCGACGCCGTGCCAACGCCGCCTCCGACCCACCGGCTTCAAGCTGAACCCTGGGCTTTCCGGTACGTGCTTTGCCGCCGCTCCAGCGCACTACACCTCGCAAAACCCAACGCCCCGAAACAAGAAAGCGATAAGTTGTTACGGTGAACTTTCGGGCTGCCTTAGCGAGCAGCATTGACGCAGTGTGCCGACATCGCGAGAACAATCCGTCGAACGTGCATTCCTGTAACTATTTCCCCAAAGTCATACCATTCGTTGTTTTTCGTGTGTAAATTTAATTAGTGTGTTTTCATCTTGGCTTACTGTTTTCTAATATAACGCTGTTTTCTACTTCAACGGTCTCGTCTTTCTTAATTCACGTACCTGTTACACATGATTCTTTACAGACATATTTTATTCCTTCCATTTTTAGATATCCGATGAACTATACAACATGAGAAAAAAAAGAGGAAGAGCGAAAGGTCAGAAAAAGTATTTCAACAAAGAAAACAAATATTAAGTGACGAAATTAACATTTTTCACATGAAGAGTCCTTCATCAAAGCGTTTCCCCTTGTGACATAGCCCCCGAATCGCACTGAAGGTCGTCGTTCTCATGACCTACTGTAATCCTGACCGGTCCACCGAAGAGAGTGCCGTCGCGCGTATTGTAGTACAAACAGAGGCCGCAGCGTCTCGTCACGCTATCACGGCGCGGCGCTACGCAATGTCTTTTTGCTTTCAGTGATACCCGCATATCAATCAAGGGCGCGCATACGGGGCGACATTATCTTGTCCTTCTCCTGCGCAAAATTTGATATCGCTGCGAGATCTCGTCAGTAGGCGTGTGACCAATTTCGTCGCTAGAGTTGATGGCGACCAGCATAGCGCGTGCCATGTAAGCCGCGAACGATCTTCTTTTTTTTTTTTTCGTTGCTTGAGTTTTTTTTTTTTTTTTAAGGCTTTGACCGTCTGGTTGCTCTCCGAATCCTACCTCAAGAAGTTTTCTCGGGGCAGGCTTTTTCTTTTACTCTTTTGCACTTGGCATTTGTCACGGCCACACAATTGGTGTAATTTGAGAGGAAGACCCAAACGATTTTTAACGAGAAGCTCGACCAGGATGTTCTTGTGCTCTAGTGTGGCCTTTTCGTGATTATAATATAGGTTATTTGATGTCATTTCTTTAAATTACCCGAGACTGGAGCGATAAAATTATGAAGCATCAAAACGTGGAAGAGAGAGGCAAATTGCTAGGAGAACAACGTTCCTGGTGTTGACGCGTCGAGACGGAAGACAACATCCCTGGTGTTGACGGAAGACAGCACCTCTGGTGTCGACGCATCGAGACGTTGTCTTCCTACCACTTTGCCTTTCTCTTCCACGTTTTGATGTTTCATGGTTTTCTCGACTCAGTCTCGGGTAATATAAAGATATGGTAAAACTACAAGCTCGCCTGCGCTCTCACTGTTATTTATTTGATGTTGTTAGCAGTACTGCAGCAACGAATGATTCAAACGGCTCGCTGCAACTGAGCAGCGTTTGCTCAGAGCCTGGTGCGGCGGCTTTTTAATTGCAAATAAGACCTATAAATAATTCATTTTGGATAGGACAGGCCTCAGAGGTTCGATATTAGAGAAGAACGCAGTAATGGGGAGTAGGTTGATGGGGCCTTGATTCTGTCAACACAGACCGCGCAGTTAATGCATTCTTACACGGCTTTCACGAGGAATCCCGCAATCGGCCCGATTGTGCTCGCTCTCATCCCGCATACTTGGAAGAGCCTCTAGAGACGCTAGGTAGGGTTTTTGAACTTCATGGATTGAAAGGCGCGCGGCTTCCCTCGAAGGCATTGTAGCAGTCGCTTTGCTTGCAGTAGCAATTCTTTCAGCCATGCCCAAAAGCGTTGCGCCAAGTGGATCCAAACTTTGAGTGGTGCTTCCACCTGCTGGAGGACGAAGAAAGTCCATCACCAGTATTTTTGGAGGGATGACAGAGCAGCGTGGGCGTCGGTCTGATAAAAGTCCCTTGATACCTCTTTTCAAGTATCTACAACGAATACAAATGACAAAGCACATTCCGCTGGAACCAAATTGCGGCATTCAGTTCAAACCTCTGCTGTCCGCCGCCATTCGCTTCCTAAAACCTGCACCGTCACACAGTTGGCGCTTCAAAGAATGTCGCAACTTGTAGGAAGGTTTTATATTGGGACTTTAGGTCTGATCATTGGGTTTGTTCAACCGCCGTGTAAAGAAGAACAGTACTTCCACGGCTTCACTTGAGTACTTTGCTAATAGAACGTAGCAAAACCCGGAGGTTAGCAGCTGCCGAGTGCAGGCAACAGGCGACATTATAGTGACGCGAAGTGCCTCATGTGTCTCTGTTGAGATGAACCCGAGCTTGTAAAGAGCTGCCTCTTTCCAAGATAAGCAAAATGACAGGAACTCGTCCTCAAGCCAGGAAAGTCGGTAAAGAGAAAGACAAATAATAAAGAAGTATAAACAGCTTTCTCAAATTTGTTTTTGCACTGGTCCATTCAGAACTGTCTTTGCAAGTGCCGTCATCAGCGCTGCTGAACGACATCCGGAGTGGATCTCTGCGGACGGCATTAGACGTGCTGCGGATGTTGTGGATTGCGAACCACTTAAACACGAGCTCCATGTACTCCACAGTGGACAGACATTCCTCGAGCCCATAGATGCCGAACCTCGTTACGTTCTGGTGCAAGTAGCGGAGGAGCGGAGTCACCCGAAAAGTTGGGATTAAAACTACATAAAACAAATAAGCAATCAATTAATAACTTCGGCAATGAATCAATATAAAATGAGACGCTGTAACCCTGACCAAATGTCTGTAATAAACATATTAAAACATTGGTTTCTTTTGGAACTTTGCTTGGCGTGCACGCAGGTGAGGAGAAGCGATGTCTAGAGCCCGCTTCACGCTCATCTTTTAAAAGTTTGTAGGTACACATGCTTCCGTGTGAAGCACCTTACGAGCTTGAACATGTCTCGTTGCTTCGCAATGCCGTAAAGCATTCTGGTATATGTGGGGTCGTAGTTTCTGACGTTGTTCCAAAAGAGACCGGTTTGACGCAATCAGTTAAGAACGCAGGATGTTTCATATCTGGCAGCGGTCAAAAGCCAAGATAGACTTGCAGGAGTGATCTAGGGTGTGTCTGAACGTGATCGAAATGGAGGAAAACAAAAATCTAGCGTGACCAACATGTTATCATTTGTATGGTGTAATGTTACATGCACACATGAAATGCGTTTACAAAATTATAAATGTATCTCACAACAGGAGCCCCTCCATTAATGCGCGTTTCACATGCAGCGGTTGCGCGGCCAAAATCGCTGTATGCTCGCATATTGATGCTGAGAGTTTTCTCCTGGTATTTGGTTTCTCACAATATAATATTTTCGTGAATACGTCATTACTTATAAGTGGGGAGAAGAGTTACTTTTAGAAGTAATATAAAATGGCCGTAGCAAAGTTCGAAGAGCTCCACTCCCTCGTCGAAGCACACCTCACGAGAGCGTACCTCACATGGGAACCACTACCATCCCGGGCAAGTCTTGCCATGACACTCAGGTACTAGGAAATTCTCTTCCTCTCTCAATTAGCGTTGACTTCAGCGCAGGACAGTGATTTACTATCCATTTGCTTTCTTTGGGGTACTTGTTTTCTGGTATGCAAATACAGGACGTCGCAATGGCTTTCCGAATTGGGATATCTACTGCGGCGGCAGTCATCCACTCGACCTGACAGCTTTTTTAACAAACGTTCCAACCCTTTGCCTCAAGGTATCTTGAAAGGCAAGCTAGACAAAATAGTGATAGAGAACGCTTTACCTAGGGTGAATTTTAGCGCGTTTTCTTCTATCACCAGTCATATGTCTGCGGCTTTTTGGCAAATGAATAACCACTGACACAGCTGCATTCCAGTTTAGAAAATGCTTTAAATAAGGAAATAAGCATACATTGGTACGCCAGCAATCACAGTTTGTGGAATAAGAGATATTGCCGCGCGCGCAGCTGACCACGTAGGCAGCGCGCCCGTGGCCTAATAATTATCGTGCTGGGTTCCCACGCAAAGGGCCATGGTACGATTCCAGGCAGCGAACGTACATTTTTATAATCTCTGTAACTTTCGCATTCTAGTAAATTTGAGAACCCTGTTGCGTATTCGAGTTCCGAATATTCTAGGCGCCGAATGTTCTACGCCGAATGTTCCAGAAGCCCACACGTGTACTTGAGGGGCTCCGCGTGGCGACCAGTAGTCAGTCTCGCCCCAGCGCTCGATCCTGCTGTTACGCCGCCATCGACACCCGCGAAGCTCTATTGTTATCTTCTGTTTCCTTTTTGTTTTGGACACAAGTTTGCCCCATTAAACGTTTAGTTTGTGTCAGTTTTCGTCGCCTCATCAATTGTCATTCGTGACAATATAACCAAAGCTTAATGTTGCAATGGCAACAAAGCCATTTTGCAGCACGTTGAGTAGTAGCAATTCTGGAGGTAAATATTGTAGATGAAGTGTACACATTGTAAAGATCTTACGAATAGGGAAGGGATTAATCAAAGTTTGCTTATGTAGCAGTTAAATAGGATTCAAAAATGGGTTTTGTGTTCATAAATATATTATATATACCACCAAAATGTGTGCTTTATGAAACTGGTTTGAAAACTTCTATACTGCCGTGTTTAAAAAATGTATGAAGGCTTTATTGCATTTCTGCTACTTCTGAGACTGTCATTTCATGTGCCAACTACCGAAAGATGGCAAGAGATTGCTGAGGGCTTCGACTGCAAGTGGAATTTTCCCACTGCGTCGGTGCTGTAGATGGGAAACATGTCCAGATTCAGGCACCGCCACATTCTGGCAGCCTATGCTAAAACTACAAGGTAATGTTTGCATCAACAGTTCTTAGGAGCTGTATTGCTCACTGCATACATGATTTGTTGTCACTGCAGAGTACGTATTTTATTGTACTAATGGCTGTTGTCGACAGCGAGTTGGAGTTTGTTGCTGTAGACGTGGGAGCCTACAGACGCCAAAGTGATGTAGGAACACTCAGAGCCTCCGGTTCGGGAAATGTCTCGAAGATGGCGTCGTCGGCCATAGTCGCGGCTATAGTCGCACCACATGTGTTTCTGGGGACGCAGCGTTTCACCTTCGCACCGAAGTTTTGAGACCGTACACGGGAAGCGAATCTTCAATTATTGTCTGAGCCGTGGAAGGTGACTTAAAGCACAATGCCCATGTATTGCGTCAAAGGGGAGGGTGGTATTTTTAGCCGGATAGCAGAGGGATCGTTTTATTTACTTTGTCTACGTTTTTTTTTTTTTTTGCTAAGTAACTTTTAGAAAAACATTCTTATTAACCTGTTTTACTGTTGTGTAAGAGGTGGATCGAGATCGCTTTTGGTGTGTTGGCATCAAGGTTGTAGGGACCCTTACCGCGGTCGCTCCCTCGGGCCCCGTCTCCCCTGCTTCCCCCTCGCGCCCTCGGCCGTTCTTCCAGGCCCCCATTCCCTGCTCTCCCGGATCCCCGGAGGAGCGAGCGTTATCGCCTGGTGCGTCACCCCGCGTTGGGGATCGCAAGGGCACGTGGACAGGTCGCGGGGGCACACGTGATCGGCCAGGGGCGAGACTATAAAAGGGGAAGCAGGACGCTGGGGAGGAGGGGGTCTCTCTAAACTTTGGACCGGACACTGGAGGACGGACGGACAGACGGACGACAGCGACGGAGGACAGGGTGACTTCCTTCAACCTCGCGAGTTTTGTAAACTGTTTTGACCACGCACTGTGTTGAGTGACTTCTTGGGGGGCGAGCGAAGCACGACCCTATCGGGCGTCGATTAGGTGACGACCCACAAGGTTTCGGATCTTCCGGAGGACTACCAACCTGCTGCCAGAACACGCCGACTATGTCGTCATGGCAGCTTGCGCGCTGCACATACCTTGCGGGGGACTCCATCTACATTCATCTTAGTATTGTTGACAAAGACGATGCCTATGGCAACATCAGGGACGGCGAGTGGCGATCGAACTTCTAGAAACACGAAACAGTCATGACGAACTTGCAACCTCCAGTAGGATACAACTACAGCGGGTCAGCACGTGAAACAGAGAGCTCTCCTGCTCCTAATTTATAAGCAGGGAAGGGCCGTACCTTGACGGCGGACCTCTGCTGGGCTGAGTTCTTGAACGGTCGTGATTTTGTGCTGTGACTACTTTGAAATGTGTACAGCTGCAACGGAAAAAGAGTAGCACAAGTGACCGATGACCGGAGCTGCAAAATCGCGACACGCGGCGCTATTGCTCCCGATCGCGCAGATATCGAGAGTGCCAGTCACGTTCCATATCTCAACGCGGGGGCGGCCGGCAAAAAATTGTGGGATAAGAAAGCTTACAAAATGGGGGGAGGGTTTTAGAATGGGCTGCTTTCTGCCGGCCACCCCCGCCTTAAGACATGGAACGTGACTGGCACTCTCGCTATCGGCGCGCTCGGGAAGAATAGCGCCGCGTGTCGCGATTTTGCCGTTCCGGTTGTCGGTCACTTGTGTTACTCTTTTCCCGTTGCAGCTGTACGTATGTAGCACGGTAAACACCACGCAAACAAATTGACATGCAAAAAATTGTGAATCATTTGACTTTACTGATGCTTCACATGAAAGTCATCAGGGTACTGACTGCCCTTGAGCATACTTAGATGCAATGTTCACCATTTCCATCTTTTTCATGTATGTTCAAAAAATCTGCCGTCGCCTGCGCATATGGCCCCAGGAAGAGCAGGAAGTGGTTAGCATCATTCATAGACCTGTGTGCCGCCATTGTACCTCTTATGACCTTCAGCTCGCCTTCCACAGCTTCCAAGTCCTGCTTTTATTTCTGCCTCTTTGAAGCCGGTCTAGGTACTGCGCTGTTTCTTGGGTTTGTGCTTGGGCCGACTTCTTGCAAAGAACCAGAAGCAGAGGCCTCGGCCTAGTTCGGACATAAAAATATAAGCTCCGAGTGGCTTCGAGGCGCTCGGCTGCTTTGGGCCACCTTAAGGTTAATGATTCTTGGCTGCTAGTTGATCTGTACAAGCTACAGGTAAATCAGCGGCTTTTATATTGCTGAAGATCCTGAAAATGTTATTAATTGAGCTCTGGTGCTCATACCTAATAAGTATTGCTATTTTCCAACACACACTGGAGGAAATTTACTGTGCCCCTCGGGAGCTCGAGCTCGTCCATGTAGGCCCAAATCTTGCTTTTTGAGAGAGCTGCTGCCCCAATCTTTCTTTTATTCTTTTCATCGTTTACGTTGTTTCCCAATAAGTGACCCGCAGGGTTTTTTACCGCAATTGAACCTCATCTGTTGTCACTGAAAGGTAAGGTCGTGTGCAACATACTCTTTTATTAGGAGATGAATGATGCTAGACAGAAACTAACATCGAGCGCGTCATCGCAAGTTGTCGTCACTGAGCGAGGCTCGTAACACAGTCGACAGCTGAACTCAAAAAGCGTGCGCGACTGAACGCGAGATTTCTGCTTTGATAACGGTTCGTCGTGCGCGCAGCCAGAGTTCGGCGGAAAGAAAGGAAAGGGTGCTGGAGGGCGGTTACCGATCATAGTAAATGACATAAGAAAGAAAAAAACTCTGCTTATTTTACGGACAACTTTTAGCGGTATTTTCAAAAAGCACGCTCGTATATCTTTCACTGACGCACAACGTTCACGAGTCCACGAGTGACCATACATTTAATTTCGATTCTCCAGAAAGTGCTCAAGTGTAGCAAAGCAGAAAAGCATCAACTGCCTGGTCGCGGACCACGGGCACTGCTTCTTGGCCCACAGCAACTGCAGGGAAGGCCCCGTGCAGTAGTTTACAAATCAATGTAAGTCACGTTGCAATATTTCTTTTAAAATAAATTCCTCATAAATTGTGAATTTTTCAAGGGGTTGCACCGAAACGTGCAAAACCATGACATAAACTGGTCTCGTCCAATGTTTTTAAGACATCGGTCACCTATTTCCAGATGGTCTTTTTGGTGACGATGTTTCTGAAATCAAAAAGAACCTCTACCAGCGCTTGCGTATTTTGCTCTACATGTCGTCTGCTTGAAAAACAGAAAACGCCATCCTACCCACAAGCTCTCCCGCCATGCTTCTGCTCCTGTCACGTGGTTCTTCCGCAGCGCCGTGAATGGCCGGCGCGGATGCTGCCACTCTGCCGTCGCGGAAAATTTCCAACCTACCGCCAAGGGCGTCGCGGCAGCAGGAACATCGCAGCTTTGAAAGCAAAATCACTGCATGTGAAACGCGCGTACGGGTGTGTCTTGCAGTTGGAGGCGTGATCGTCATTAACTATTCAAATCCCCTGAAACCCCGCCTCTTCGATGCACACCAATACATCCAAAGTCAAAAGGTGCAGCTGCTGTCCTCAGACAGACTTCGTCATGTCATATCATACTGGAAGCCTGCAAGAGGGTATTACAAGAAAAGGAAATCGATGCAACCGAAACCAAAAAGACGGTGCATTATCTGTTGCATGACTAAAGAAAAAATAATTCTGAGGATATGGCCACAAACGTTGTAGTGACTGGAAAGACCGACAAACGCTGAGACCAGCAGATGGTTTGCAAGTTAATTTTTCAAACTAGTTTCTTGTTCCACTCCGAGATTAACAAACCCGTGGACAGCGTCCCCTTTCCTCTCGTAGATTGCCGAATGTTTTATTCACATTTCGTCCACGACTAGTGATCCTTTCATTTCCTAAGACGAATACCACATTTGTATATATTTGGGAACAATTAGGACTTATTAAGGGCTTACCATCCCAGTATGCAACTTCGCCTCTTGATGTAGCCTTTGCTTGATCAGAGATTTGTTTGGCAATGTATTTTAATTACTTTTTTTTGGAAAGTATGCAGGACAGTTGGTAGGACGCTAGTGTGCGCATTCTTGTCACCGTCCTGCACAGGGAAGGGGAAGGGGTGAGAAAGAGATAGTATAGTAGAGGATGTGAGAGGTAAAAAATATTTCAGAAGTTCAATGTCCACACTTAATAAAACAATCAATAGAACCGCCAACACTTCAACGTCAAGCCGCTGGAAAGGTGGTATGATCGTGATTTATCTTCATCCCAGAGGAAGAGGTCAGCTGTGCCGATGCCGTGGCGTGTGCCCTCTAGGTGTCCTGCGGCAACGCAGTTTTCTGGAGGTTCGGAAGTCCGGCAGGAGGGTGCGAAGATGACTAAGTCGTGTGCTGAGAATCTTGTCTTTCGTGCTTGACGTGTTTATGTGGTGCTGCGCTTTCGTTTCTGTTCGGCCTTTCGTCACACTACAGGAGGTTTAGTAGCACTACAGGAGGTCTAGTAAGCCAGTGACCCCTAAGAAAGTAATAAAGTGCCTCAGAGCCCTGTCGTTGTTTGCTCTGGGTCCTCTTGGCCGTAGCATTTCTTCCTCAGTGTTGCAAGGTAATCCGAGGGCGGTGTACCTTGCACGGAGCTGTGTTCTTTGGTCATCTAGCCTCGTGCAGTGCGCCAGGAGGTGTGCTGCGTCCGCCGGTACACTGCATTCTTCACAGTTGGGGTCGATGTGCCTCCTGAGGCGGTGCAGCCAAACCGGGGTGAATGCGCTTCCCGTCCTGAGGCGGTGCAGCACGGCGACCGTCGCCCTGTCTAAGCCACATGGGATCCTGGTTGGGCGTTCCCCGACGCGATGCCTGGGTCTGGGTGCTGGCTGGTTATCTTCCTCCGTATAAGGAGCTTGGCGTCTGCAAAGCGAGTAACCGCGGATGTCGGGCATGTGAGGTCCTTGTGTGCTTGTGATGCAAGCTGGTCGGCAATTTCGTTTCCAGAGATGCCGCAGTGACTAGGTAGCCACTGGAATGCCAGCGTGTGTCCTAGTTGTTTGAGTCTTATGGCATTATTCGCCACGACCAGCGCAAGTGGAGGAGCACGGTGAAGGCTCCCGAGCAGCGCAAGTGCAGCCTGGGAGTCGCTGAGGATGACCCACCTTCTTGTTGCGGTGTTCTTTGCGATAATGCCGCGCACAGCCAGGCCAATCGCGGCTAGCTCAGCGGTCGTCGATGAGGCGTGAAACAAGAGTTTCTCCGTGAGCCAGGTCTCTTCTGTTTGGAAGTACGCGGCCGCGGTGGCCGTCTTGTCGGTAGGGTGTACAGAGCCATCGGTGAAGATGCGCGTCCAGCCGTCGTAATGCCGCTCGAGGTGGTGTTCGGCGAGCTGCCGTGCAGTGGTAGTCGCTGCAGTTTTCTTGCTTCGCAGGTCCTCGATGTGGAGATCGACGAGGAGCGGGTCAGGTTCTTCGTGTCCTGTTGGGAGCTTGGGGATGATAGGTGGTGGGCCCGCGATGTCCACAAGTGTGGCTGCTTGTCTGCCAATTTCCGAATCTTCCCGTGCCGCGATTCTTCTCGCCAATGCGGTGGTCGAGAAGCAATTGTTCATTCGTACCAGATGTGTCAAGGCTTGTTGCTGTAGTGCATTGGCGACGGTGTTGATGTTGGCCTCTACTAGTGTACGTTGGGATGACGCGCAGCGTGGGACACCCAAGCATACACGGAGTGCCACTCGTTGCACTCTTTCAATGTTTTCGAGTTGGGTTTGGCGGAGTGTAACCAAGGGCAATGCGTAGAGAGGCCGTGCAAGAATTAGTCCTCTATACATCTGGAGCATCATTGCCTGTGTCGTGCCCCAGGTGTTGCCTCCTAGTGATCGGAGGATGTTTGTGTGTTTTTTCATTGCTAGGATGACACCTTGCACTGCTGGCCCCCAGGTGAGCCTTTGGTCAATTTTCAGCCCGAGATACGTTGCTGTTGTTTCGATATTGATCTGCTTCGTGCCAATGAATATCTTTGGCCTGAACTTGTTGATTCTTCTTGGGGCATAACAGATAGCGACCGATTTTTCGCCAGATGTGTTAAGCCCGAGTTGTGCAAGTCTGTAGATGGTGTTCGTGATTGCGCGCTGCACTTCCTGCACCATTGTCTGTCTTCGGTGACTTGAGGACGTCGCCCATAGCGCAACATCATCCGCGTATACCGCCATGTTGATTGGGTAGTTGGGTTTTTCGCCTACTTTGGCTGCTGTGGGTAGGGAGGATATGGCTAGAGAGAAGAGCAAAGGACTTATAACACTGCCCTGTGGGACTCCCCTGACGATCTTTCTTGGTTCGCTGAGGAGGCTCCCGACACGGACACGCATTGTTCTCCCACTCAGGAAGGCACATACATACTGGAATGGCCTTCCTCTTACGCCAAGTGTTCTTAGCGCTGAGATGATAGTTGTGTGCGGAACGGCGTCAAAAGCCTTACTTACGTCAAGGAAGACCATCACCGCGGACCATTTTTGTGCCTTCGCCTGTTCGAGCGCGCTGATCAGGTCCCCGAGGGCGTCAGCGGTACATCGATGGTGTCGGAATCCCGCAAAGCAGTCGGGAAGCGCTCGCGTCGCCTCTAGGTGGTAGACGAGGCGACGCAGGACCATTCTCTCCATCAGCTTGCCAAAGCAAGATGTGAGAGAGATGGGCCTGTAGGATGTTATCTCCCTGGCAGGCTTGTTTTGCTTGAGAAGTGGTACTGTGATGGCTTCCTTCCAGGAATCGGGCAGCTGTGCTGTGCGCCAGATATTGTTGATGTATTCTAGCAGAGCAGGGTGGTACATTTCATCGATGTTTTTCAATGCTTGATTGGTTATGCCATCCAATCCTGGTGACGATCGGTGCCGTGGAGATGAGCGCAGCGCAATTTGCAGCTCATGTAGCTTGAAGTCAGCGTCTGGGCTTTGCATTGGAGGTGCCGTAGGTTGGCAGAAACTTCTCCAATTTTGTGGAGCCTGGTCTGTTGTTGGTGTGGTAGGAGCGCTGGTAAAAGCGTCCGCCAATAGCTCTGCGATGTTGAGAGGTGTGAGGTTTCGTGCAAGCCCAATGCTGAGCACTGGTGTTCTTGGAGATGGTCGCCTCGCGAGTGCGTTTGCCATTTTCCAGGCTTTGCTCCCGCCGGCGCGCTTGTGAAGTGAACCGCAGAGGAGCCTCCACTGGCGTCGGGCTAGCTTCTTCCCGTGTCTCCTAAACTTTGCGTCTAACCTTCGGTACTCCAGGACGTCCTCGGGGCGGCCCGTGCGCCAGGATCTCCTCTGGGCCCTTCTTCTCTGAGCTCTTAGTTCGAGCCACTTGAGGTCCGGGTTAGGTCTCGAGCTGGGCACTTGTACAATCCGTGTTGCCGCTTCAAGTGCGTTCGAGATGATGTGCTCAGTGAGATCGATCCCTGACTTGAGTCGCTCATCGAGCAGTGCCCGGTATTTGTCCCAGTGAACAACGTGGCATGTTTTGAGCTTGGACTTCGGAAGTTTTCCTATGATGATTGGAACGTGGTCACTCCCCAGCTGTCCAGTTGAGGTTTGGTGGGAAGTCGCAAGTTGGGCGATGTCAAGGTGAGGTCGATCACACTCCCTTGTACCCCGGCGCGAATGAATGTCGGTGTTCCGGCCGTCGTGTTTCTGAGTCCCATATTGTCGATGGTCTGTTGCAGGTTTTCCCTCTCTGATCCGTTTTAGAGTCTCCCCACGTTTCCGAATGCGCATTGAAGTCCCCCGCGAATACGATCGCATGTTTTGTGCGGGCACGTATCGCGACGAGAACAGTAGGATCCCAATGCCCTGAGGGATGTATGTAGCAGCAGACCAAGGTTAACTTGGTTTTGGCAATCTCCATCTCTACTGCTACGAATTCAGAGTTATCCGTGTTGAAGTCACTGAGATCGAGTTCAATCGGTGTATAAAATATTTAATATACACAAAACGAGAAGGTATCCAGCTACTGGGTGTGCCATTGCCGCCGACCCGATTAGCATCGAATTCCTCGCGCCTCTTTTGCGCTCGCGCTTATTGACCACTGGGCTTCTTCGTCTTCTTTGTCGGTCGCTACAAGTGCCCCCTCCTAGAGAAGTGGACGGCAGAGAGGCGTAGCCCAGGTGACGCGTCGACAGCGACGTGTCTCGATGGCAGCTGCCAAGTGCGCAGGTTTGAGTCGGTCAACAGACACAGTGTCTGTTCGACCTCCTAAGTCCAGTAGAAAATGTTTGTCTCTCCGTTCTACCACCTTGAAGGGTCCATCATATGGTTGTTGTAGCGGCTTACGAACTGTGTCTCGTCGAACGAAGACGTGGGTAGATGTTCGAAGATCGTGTGGTACATAGATCGGTGTTCGGCGTTGTAGTCTTGGCTGCACTGGGCGTACTCTGCGCATGGCAGCTTTTAGTTCATTGGCGTAGGTTGCAGGGTCCGGTTCAGCTTGTGGATCACATGGGGGAAAAAATCACCTGGAAGACGCAACGTGCTGCCATATACGAGTTCTGCGGGGCTGCAGTTGAGCTCTTCCTTGACTGCTGATCGGAGGCCAAGTAGGACGAGTGGTAGCTGCCTGCACCAGTGCGTAGAGTCTCCTTGTGCCTTGAGTGAGGACTTGAGTGAGCGGTGGAGTCTTTCCACCATACCGTTGGCGATAGGGTGATACGAGGTTGTGCGTATACGGTGTGTACCAAGCAGATGCATAAGGGAGCGAAATAAAGCTGACTCAAACTGCCGTCCGCGGTCTGTTGTTATGGTGGATGGCACACCAAATCTTGCAACCCATCCGCTCACAAAAATCCGGGCGATGGTGGCGGCAGTTATGTCAGAAATCGGGTAGGCTTCTGGCCAGCGCGTGAATCTATCGATGCACGTAAGTATGTATGTGTTCCCATCTGATGGGGGTAAGGGACCCACAATGTCAATATGGACGTTATCGAATCGTGTGGTGGCCACGGGGAATCGTTGAAAGTTTGTGGAGGTGTGGCGATGAATTTTTGATTTTTGGCAACCAATACAAGCGCGTGCCCATTCTCTCACATCCTTATTTACGCTGTGCCAAATAAAACGCTGTGTTATCAAACGCTGCGTTGCGCGTATCCCAGGGTGTGAGAGACCATGGATCGAGTCAAATACCTGATGGCGAAACGGTACAGGGACAACAGGTCGCAGCACTCCAGTTGAAACATCGCAAAGGAGAGGGTGATCACCATGCGGAATCGTAATCTTTAAGAGCTTCAGTTGGTTGGGTAACTGAGTGAGCAGGAGGATGTCCTTGTCATCTTGTTGCGCGGCAGCCATATCTGCGAAGTCGATGGTAGGTGATATAGCATTGCAGTCGAAGGTCGATGATATGCGCGACAGGGCGTCCGCTGCTGGGTTGTGAGATCCCTTGACGTGTCGGATGTCTGTCGTGAATTCGGCGATGTAAGATAGGTGCCGTGTTTCTCGTGGAGAAAACTTATCGCTTGATGATTTTAAAGCATACGTGAGAGGTTTGTGATCCGTGAGGATAAAGAACTGTCGACCTTCTAAAAAATGTTTGAAGTGCTTGATGGTTAGATATATTGCCAGAAGTTCACGGCCGAAGGTGCTGTAGCGGCATTCTGCAGGTTCCAATTTTTTGAGAAGAATGCAATCGGGTGCCAGACTGCTCCGATGTATTGTTGCAGAATTGCCCCAACAGCAGTGTTGGAAGCGTCGACCATGACGTTCAAGGGAAGATTTGGTCTGGGATGGAATAGAAGTGTGGCGCCAGCTAGTGCTTCTTTGGCGTGGTGAAATGCCGCTGTGGTTTGGGAAGACCACTCCAGTGCCGTGGAGGGTGCTCGCGCACCTCGGAGGAGGTCAGTTAGAGGTTTCAGTATCTCAGCGCAGTTAGGAATGAAACGCCTGTAGAAATTAATTAAACCAAGAAATTCTCGAAGTTTCCGAATGGAGCTTGGCTGGGGAAAATTTTGAATGGCGTTGACTTTCTCTTCGAGGGGTCGAAGTCCGTGCTGGTCTAGGCGGTGACCGAGAAAATTGATTTCGGTCACACCGAATTCGCACTTGTTCTTATTGATTATGAGTCCATATTCATCGAGGCGCTGGAACAGAACTTTGAGATGTTTCAGGTGTTCTTGTTGGTCTATGCTGAAGATGAGAAGGTCATCGAGGTACGCATAACAAAAATGCAGATCTCGAGTCACTTGATCTACAAAGCGTTGAAAAGTCTGGGCTGCGTTGCGCAAACCGAATGGCATTCTCACATATTCGAAAAGACCGAACGGAGTAGCAATAGCTGTCTTGGGGATGTCGGGAGGGTGTACCGGTATCTGGTGATATGCTTTAACTAGATCAATTTTGGAGAAGATTTTGGAGCCGTGAAGAGACGAGGTGAAATCTTCAATGTGAGGGAGCGGGTAACGATCTGGTACTGTCGAGTTATTAAGGGCACGATAATCACCACAAGGTCGCCAGTCTCCGGATTCCTTCTTTGGGACCATATGTAGGGGCGATGCCCAAGGACTTGACGATGGACGTACGATTCCCATTTCAAGCATATGTGCAAATTCTTGTTGCGCAACCTTCATGCGGTCGGGGTGCATGCGACGTGGGCGGGCATAAACAGGTGGTCCGGTTGTTATGATGTGATGGCTTACATCATGTTTGATTGGATGTAGAAAATTGTGGGGCCGTGTCAATGCTGGGAAATCTTGAAGTAAGGTTTCGTATGCAGACTCTGCGCGTAGGCACTCTCTAGGGCGTGCATCGGATGCTGTGAGAGCGATGCCTTGGACCATGAGGTCCGTCGTAGAGTCTACAAGACGTTTGTTTAGCATGTCAACAAGCAGGTTAAAATGCCGAAGAAAGTCAGCGCCCAATATTGGATATGTAACGTCAGCAACTAGGAACACCCAAGTGAACACTCTTCGTAGTCCGATGTTAATGGTCAACACTCGCTCACCGTAAGTTGCAATGGGTGTTTTATTTGCAGCTTGTAGCGACGAATGCGGTTGCTTGGGCCGACGTGGAAATGCAGATGCGGGCAAAACACTAATTTCAGCACCGGTGTCTACTAGAAAACGTTGTCCGGTATCCCGATCTGTGACAAAAAATAAGCGGCCCGCATTTGTCCCAACACCACTTGCCGCTTCTAGTGGTGGGGGTTGAAATTTTCCGCCGCGGCGCAGGGTAGAGTGCAGTTTCTGGCTTGATTCCCGAATGTTCGGTGGTACCAGCACACTCTTGGATGCGGTGAGTTGGATCGTTGACGAAGATTGGTGCTGTCACCGCGTCTTCGCGACGACGAGCGAGAGCGCAGCGAGATTGCTGATATGTCGTTTCTCAGGTCCGCCAGTTGTCGACAGAACATGTCTCGAAGTTCGTTCAACTCCGAGGAGTGGCTGGAAACTGCCGACGTCATAACCGGTCTTGAGGGTTCTTGCGGCTGTTGGAGCTGCGCTACCGTTGGTGTAGCCACATCCATGACGGAATCCGCCAGTTGTGCCAGGGCGGCCAATTGGAGATCCGGCGCCGTCGCTAACACCATGCGAACGTTAGTTGGCAACCGTTGAAGGAAAAGCTCTTTCAACAACGAAGTGTCAAACGACGAGGCCCTTTCGCCAAGGAGTTGTTG
>JAZHYW010059145.1:0-16462 GCA_037355805.1 Ixodes ricinus | reverse complement strand
TTACGTCAAAGGTGTATTTCACAGGTCGGTTTTTTTGTGAAATTACAAAGCGTCGTTCTCTTTTAGTAAAAAATAGGGCCAAGAAAACTTGCCAAGCTCTACGGCGGGCGGTGACCCAGACGCCAAGTCCGGTAGCGGAGGTGTGTTTTGCGCACGTATTGATAGATGGCGTCGGGAGCAGCGTCTCAAGGTGCACTAGACCAGCGAAAAATAGCATACGACACGCAGACGAAATCCGTTGGCAGCAAAAAGCGCCGCCGGTATGCAGACGCGCTTTTTACTTTGAAAGTTTTGCTTTTATTGTTCGCATTCATTTTTTAACCGAAGGTACATTTTAAAAAGATTATATTCATTTTAATAAACCACGGTGGTCGCGAGACCGTCGCGATAAGGAGGTAGCGCCATCTATCAACACGAACGCCAAACACACCCCGCTACTGGACCCTGGCGTCTGCGTTGCTACCCGCCGTAGACCCTGGCAAGTTTGTTGGCCTTATCTTTTACAGAAAGAGAGCTACGCTTTGTGGTTTGACAAGAAAAAACCGACCTGTAAATTACACCTTTGACGAAAAGTTGATTGCTACGTGCAGGCGTCGGTTTTTACGGTCCATTTTAGATCGAGCCTGGTGACTTGGCCCACCCTACTATATATATACTCCATTTTTCACGAAGCAGATGACGTAGTGTCTTTTCACATAGAGCTTTTTAATGTGAAATGAATCATCGTCCCAAAAACCTCGGAATTGAGCGGAGTTGCCCTTTAAGAGTTCCGATTAAGGGTTGAATTTTTAATTTTTTTTGCCACCACGGATATTAAATTTACGCGACAAACTTATTTTGCAATATAAACGTTTTTGTTATAGAAAGAAAACACAAGAAAAATTTAATGTTTTACATACGTTTTGCATAAAGATCAATGGCATGCGAAAAATCAAAAGGAAAACAACTTGTTTATTCTTGATACACCATTAGTGTGTTTGCTTTAAGAATGCAAACACTGGCTAAAACGCTCTAGATGATGAATTTAGTACCGACCGCTTGCCCGATGTCTTCAACGTGCACTAAGCGACAGTTCTTAAATGAAGACTGGCCAGAGGCGAGTATTGAGCCCTGTGCTACAGAACATGAGCTATCGCTCCACGTGACCCGAGTTGCGATTCGGGAACACCCTACGAATTGGGTCAAACGTGAGTCAATTACCTACGTTCAGCTAAACTTAATTTCCCAATTCTCATAAATTGGAAAAAAAAACTTACTCTCGGATTAGTTAAAGGGGCCCATGAAACGAATTTTGGGTTGGGATAAATCAGTTTAGGTTGGGATTTTACTAATAGCACATCGTTCAGTGGGCCAAAAGAAAAAAAGGTAGAAAGTCAAAAGCCTGACTTTCAGTGCGAAAATTTGAAAACACAGCGGACTATTTCGTACCTCCTCCCTTCGTAAGCTCTCTGCCTTTTCACTGTGATACATCCGCGGTCCCAAAAGCGCGTCATCGGGTCCAAACTCACGACACACGAAACCGGACCTCACTTATTCCCTTCAACCCTAAGCTGACAATGTGGTGGAAGCTACGCGCTTGCGGGACTAATCAGCCGCCTCCCTTTCATCACCTGACATCAATCTCTGCGCGTGGGTATGCCCGAAGGAAGCGTGATCACGTGGCAATTGTGGCTGGCCCAACGAGCACGTAGCTTCCCAGCACTGTCAGCTTCGTGGTGAACGGGTTGGGGAAAGCAACTTTTGTCTGAATTTTGAGCGACGGGCTAATCTTCTAGGGGGACAATGGCTCTGTCCGGGTACACAACCAGATTCCGAGCAAGAGGGGCCTCCCCTCTTTTCGTCTTCTTGAACTGTTTGGTGGAATGCGCGATTCATGAGTTGAGGAGGAAAGCTAAACAGGAAAAAGTTGGAAAAGCGTTTCATGACCCCTTTAAAAATGGCTTTTAAAATCAGCTCATAAGCATGGCATTACTTTTTTTAAAGCAATTGTGTGAATGAAAAAACAAAAGTTAGTCAGTAATGTCAGCTCTGCTGCGTTTTACGTAAATTTGGGCGAAGTTTTTTTTTATTGTAAGATGAAATAAACGTTTTATTTCTGACAAATTCCTGAAGGAATGAAGAACTGTGTATAGCACATTTCCCAGTCACACAAAGAGGCTAAAGATATGCTATTCGGAATACCATAAGCTTTTGGATTAAATTTCGAATGAAGGAGAATCTAGTTTTAAGCCGATAGCACTTAAAAGTGTACCTTTATTTTTAAATAATTTATTTTATAGCGAAATAGATAGTGGATTTTATGCGTGAAGCGTTCGATATAATATATTTAGGACACTGTTCTGACGCAAGTTCAAAGAAGTGGCTTAAAAACGATCTTAAGATTGCTTGTTTTGATAGTAGGTACGTCTGGTACAAAACGAAAAAAATTCAAAATCAGAAATATATCCAGATGTAATCGTTTCTTAGAATGCTGTATGCTTTCGCTCACCATTTTCCTTCAAGGTGTTGTTGTAGGCTATTCCTTCTGTGGATGCAAATGTGCATACATTTATTTATATATCTATGAGCATGCGCTTTCCTTGATTGACGTTACATGTAACATTTTCTTCCAGTTTATGGATTATCCATACAAAATCACGGGATTGCCCCAGGCTGAGTAACTGTACGAATTTGAGATAATTTCGCTGCATATGTTTTATAATATAAAGATTGCACTCAAAAAGATAATGTATCGATTGTTTGTTCGTTCGCGCTATTTAGTTCTTGTTTGGCTTTTTCTAATTTCTCACTTTGTAGCAATCGTGAGTATTTCTTGTCTACGCGTGACACAAATAATTCTCTATCTAATATTTTGTATTGGTTATACTACAATTATTTGACCACCAGGGTGAATGTTGAACAATACTTTTGTTATCTTTCGGGTTTTAATAGTGTTTACAATCCACCGATCCGCGTGTAGCCCTAATCATAGCCATTTTTTGCTCTAAAAGTGAAACACAAACACAGTCTGTATAAAATTAAAGCAATTAATTTTATCAATAGGCTAATAGAGTAGAAACGTAAAATTGGAAAATTTAGAAAATGACACTCTAGCAACTGGTGCACAAAATAGCGAAGCCCCAAACGAAACAAAAAATTTGATACAGTACCAAGGTTACTTACGCTTGCTAAAAATGTCTTTAATGCCGTCGACAGTGTCACCTGTAACAGAGGTGAAAATACCTCGCAGTATGTTATCGCGCTGGCATATCTCTGGGAACGCTGTGCGGTGGCTCGTTTTTCAAAAGATTGTAAGCATCATGGGCGTAGACTACGGGGGGGGGGGGGGGGGGGGCATCAGGGGCTCGTGCCCCCCCTGGAGCAAATTCAGATGTAGGAGGCAACGACGCCTACGCTGACAATACATGGGAAATTGAATACCAGCGTGCCTTTCGTTAGTTTCAATCTCCAGTTCTGGCGAAAAATAAAGCGCAGACCCTCTCCCCCCCCCCCCCTCCGGGAAAATGCAAAGTCTACGCCGCTGATAAGCAGGGTTCTAGGTTTTCCGTATATACCGATAGACGACGAAAATTCACGAACAATTAAGAGAAGGTTTTTGGGATTTAAAAGTTTTGAAATAGGCTAATGTATGGTTTAATAAATAGCCCCACTTTTCTTGCTTGTTTAAACTTGTGTATTCCTCTTACTATAGATTCTAGAAATGCTAGAATTTGTTATCCAGATAATGAACAGAACGTTCACCGATTTCTCGAATATAACATTTTTAAATACTGAGTTTACCAATTTTGATATTGGTGATACAAATGATGACAAGTGAAGCATGTATGTGAACTTATGTATGAGTATCAATTTAGGCATGTCTATGAATCTAGGCAGCTGTAGATATTTTCGCATGTTCATTGTTTACAATTGTGTATATCTTTGTGTGGTGCTTTACCGAAAAGGCCTTTTAGCTGTCGGTAAGCTCTAGAGAATATAAGCCTTGAATTGAGCATTAGAAAAGCTGGTACATTACAACATAGCAAAACGCACTTCTATGGTAATATAGACTACTTAGCCGGTTCTTCATTCAAGCTACTTTTTCGCAGCTATCACAGCCCGTACGAATTCAACACGTGACAGCCGATACTACAACTTATGCATATAAGATATCCATAAGTATTTGTAAACACCACATCTTATGCATAAATATAACTTTGGAGTTTTGGAATTATTTGGCGCTTTGAGAGAAAATAACTCTCCGGTTTTTGTTGGTCATCCGGCCTGTTTGACAAGGATTCGAATATGCGTGAGCGTGAACTGTGATTAACTGTTTCGGAAGTTAAGGTGAACTGCAAATCTTCGATGCTTCATGACACAAATGCCTGTCAGCGAGAACGTTTGTTTCGTATTAGCTCTGTCTATTGCATAAAATGGTAGCTCGCTTTAAATGCACTATACTACAAAATGAATACCTAGAATTAAGTGATGATAAATAATATAAGTGTTATTAAACAATATCTTAGCTTCAGAGCAGAAAAGGTTACAAGATAGCTGTCAAGATGCAGAAGAAAGTTCATTAATTTATTATAATTAATTGTCTAGTGCCCGTTGAGGCCAAAGCTGTCATTCATATTATTACTGGATTAACAAAGAAAATATTTCAGTGTTGGCATCATGTTACATGTGTATTTAAAATGTAAATATGTTAAATCGATTAAGCTCCTTTTCAATCACTACGCGTAATGAAAAAAGGCTGCTTAATATGCGCCCAGTTTTCCAAATTTAACTTCACGTTCACAATCACTTTACTTTAGCGTATATATAAAAAAAGGCGCAGTCCCGCTTTTCGGTGTAAAAAACTAAAGGAAATACTACCTTGTAGAACAGTCTCACCTCAACATTCTGTAGTAAACTAAAATTATCAAGGTTTCTAGAATTAATTTATATGAAACAGTCCAAAACGAAATCTGGACGCTACAAAGGCGGCTCTGGAGTCTTCCTCGCGTCAGTGACTAAAGTTGTGAAGAACTTCTGAGTTCAATTTTGCATGGCCGCCAAAGAAGGGCACTAAAAGGTGTTTTTGTGCAATCACGCATTGAAAAATGCCTGCACGTTTTTGCCTTTTCTCCGAAATATTGAGGAGCTTCTCTTAAACATTGATGCGGACGTTTCCCCTTTTTGTAGTCTTGTATTATGAGCAGCATACACTGCTCGATGCAGTTAACATATACAAGATATCGGCCAATTTTTCTTCTTAATATTGAAAAAGTGAAATTCTCCATATTTGACTGCCAAAATGTGAACTCTGGGTGAGCCCATTCCAACATATTTGCAGTTTTAACCCTTTAACCACCCGGCCCGAGCTGTACTCGTCATGGAAGGTTGTACCAATATCGCCGATGACGAGTCACACTCGTCCAGCCAAAATGATGGTTTGCTTTCACTGCCAAACACGAGACAGGTTCGTCCATCGGCTTTAGTTTCAATTTTCAACACTGGTGGGCAGTAGAGGTCGCGCAAATATAGCGTGTTTTGGCCTTTGGCACGTATCTAGCCTTGCAACAGTGATCATAAATGGCAGCGCGCTTGAGTGATGCCGGTGACGGCCCTCGGAAACGGGCTCTCTCTTGCGGCAGTTCGAACAGTAGCAACGATGAAGACATCGAATTTGTCTCTGAAAGTGAGTCGGACATGGATTTTGAATACGAAACGGACTTAGACGACGACCACAGTGACGAAGAAGACGACGCGCTGGGTAGTGTTCAAGTGTGGCAACGCGTAAACACTGAAAACCCGCCACCCGCGCCTCCGAGGTTTCCGTTTTGTGCAGTGCCTGGGATTCTGCGGCAACCCACTGACGAAAAAGACATTCTCGGCTGGTTCGAGGTTTTTTTTTTTTTATTGGGACCTTGTCGACCTTATTGTGACAGAGACAAACTGCTACGCGGTCCCGCATTTCGCAGCGCGGGGTTCTTCATGGAAACCGGTGGACCGCGAAGAGATGATGGTGTTCCTTGCGCTAATAATTTTGCAAGGAATCGTTACTTACGGAACTTTGTTAGCGCTAGTACGGAGAAACGTCTAGGCACTTGATCTTTTGTTACGGTGCGTATGTTCAAATAAATACTGCGCATTTCAGCACGTGTTATTCTATTACTCGTACATGCACTGAGGGAAAGCTTCCATAAAAATCAACTTTTTCTTTTAAAAGTTTTGTGTTAATACCAATCAGAAACCAATCAAGTAATGTATTTGCAAAATCAGAACGACATAAGAAAAAATATGTGGAAATAAAAAAATTTGGGAAAGTTTGTACATTTTTTTCGACAATAACTTGGTGGTTAAAGGGTTAACGAGTGTGATTAATATGCGAGACATAAAATGCAAAAATTAACGACCGTTTTTCCCGCTCATTATCTTGTCGTGCTGTGTGTTTTTGATAAATAAATAACTTACCAAGGTCTTTGATCGCCGAAAATAATGTTCCTAAGTGGTAAGAGAGGAAAGCGTTATTTTCAATGTAGATCATGTTCTGACGTAATTGGTGGTGCTAACGTGTATTTTGTGTCAGAAAGCAAGTGCCAGAAAAGTCTCAAACACCGACGCTTGAAGAAATACTATCAAGAATCCGTATTATTCGTTCGGAAAAAGAAAGAACTACTGTACGTATAAGCGATAACAATCAAAAAAAACAGAGGGGCAAAGATAAAAAAAAATAGTGAAAGTCGCTTACAACACCCTGTAACACCGAATTAGAGCGCAGCTCTTGAGGAGGAGGAGGAGGAAGGGTGCTGAGGGAAGCGTATATCCCTCCTCCCTCCACCTCACCTCCGTATCCTGTCTGCTACTCCTCCCTCCGAGCGGCGTCAGCGTCGCCGTCGCTGTCGGCGTAGCCGTGGAGGTCACGTGACCCTCGTGACCTCACGGGGGTCACGTGACCTCACAAAGGTCACGTGACGTCACCGGGGTCAGCGTAACCTCACGGGGGTCACGTGACGTCACCGGGGTCACTGGTGACGTCGTCAGTGACGTCACTGAGGACGTCCCGTGTGACGATGACGATGACGATGACGTCATCACGATGACGTAATCGTCATCGTCATCGCGCAGTTACGCCGACGGCGACGCCGCTCATGCCGGAAACGGGCGCCTAAGAGCTGCGCTACAAAACAAATCGCCAAGCACAGCTAGAGTAACTGGTATGCGCTGGAAAAATGCTCCTGGTCTAGATATCGAACAAATGACCTCTTCATTTTGAGTGGAGCGCTCTACCAACTGAGGTAACGAGGACTTAGACGGGTTTTATCAGCTGCTACCAGGCTAACACCAACAAAGGTGATCCCGCACCAGTCACCTAGCTGTGTATGGAGATCTGTGGTTGTCCTTTGTACCTCGTGTTCCAGTTCTCCAGGGATTATTATCGTTAATTCTGTTAAGTTCAGCTGTACCTTTGTTAATTTCATTAATGCAGGTATGTTTTATAAAAATCGAAGCCTATCGACTAAGCATACTATTCACCGGTGAACTTTACTCACACACAGCGTAATGCAACCACAAGGCCGTCGCTTTCTGGTTCTAACCATCAGGGTCAAGACAACGAAATCGGTTAAAACCGAAAAGAAGCAATAAACATCCGTTGGTATAAAAATACTACATCGGTAGAAACCAAAAGACGCCGATTTCTTGTAAACTCTTTTCAGCTTTGACTTTCTGTTGAAGCCCTCCCGTCTTAGGATTAGTCTCTTAGTTTTTAATTTTTTTTTTCGATAATAACCTGCTAGATGTCGGTCCGAAAAATGCCTAAAACTATAATAATGATAATAAAAAGAATTACACCCGAAAAAGATCCGCCAAGTTTTTTTATAAATAAACCCCGGAACATCTACGACATATGAAATATAATAATATATATTTACTGTCTCATGATGATATTAAAAAGTGCACCCTATTACGCGTTTAGCGGTAAAGACAAGTGGGCTTGGCGGCCCCGAGATGGCAGGATCACTGAATTCGTTTTTGCTCTTCATTCAGGCGCTGCTGCTGTCCTGTCCGGCACACAGCACAAGTTGAAGTGGGGTGTCCTACGGTGCTAATGGACATTGTCTGTAATCGACGGCGCGAACGCTTCGGACCAAAGTGCGGCATTCCCTTTTGTGCTGCGAGATTCCGAAACCAGGACATGGCAAGCCCCAGGATCATCGACAGCGACAGAGGGGGCGGTTTCCACGCCGCTGAATTTTCACCGCGTCGGCAGTGGGCTTGGCGGCACCGAGATGGCAGGATCACTGAATCCGTTTTTGCTCTTCATTCAGGATGGTAAAGACAGTCTTTATGCTTCTGTTAAAGACGATTGTCTCGGTTTGCTAGTGCTGCCAAGCCCACAATTCCTGTGTGTCATTATCGGTGAATGTTTTGATGTTATGGCACATTTGTTACTAAGCTGTGGCGACATTGAAACTAATCCCGGTCCCGACACAGTCATTCTTCAAGAAATTTTTTCTGAATTGAAGGAGATAAAGACAGACATAACCGAGCTTCAGGTGAAAGTAGGTAATGTTGAAAAAGCAGTGTTCATACTTCCGGAACTGACAAAAAGGATCACAGACAACGAAAATGAAATAGCAAGCTTACGTCAATGTGTAGGCAGCTTAATGAAAAAGGTTGATGATCTAGAAAACCGCAGCAGGAGCAATAACTTGGTTATAAAAGGCATTAAAGAAACAACAAATGAAACGGAAGAAGAACTGAAAGAAGTGCTCGGCAATATCTTTCGAGATAAATTGCAAGTTACGGTCACGAGCGTGGAACGTATCCACAGAATTGGAAGGCTTTCTTCGGATAGGCCAAGACCAATCATCGTGCGCCTTGCAAACTTTAACGAAAAGAAAATCAGTATTGCGCAACGCCAAAAAGTTGAAAGGGACCGACATGTTTCATTCATCAGGATTTTTCGAGCGAGGTCAGAAGAAAGAGGCGAAACCTTTGGTTAAGCGCATCTGAGAATAGAAAGAGTGGCAAAAAGTGGCACTGGTCTTTGAGTAACGTAAAGATTGTGGGTGCCACGTAGGCTTGGAACGACGTCACGCGCCAACGATGTCTTGTACGTGAACAAACGACCACGTGATACGGCTGGAGTTGTTTTGCAGGAGCAGGAATGACATACGCTACCCAACAAGTTTCAGTTGCTCAACATGAACGCACGTAGTCTCGTGAATAAAAGTGTGGACTTGGAGCATGTGGTAATTGAGCAGGAACCGGATGTCATGGTGGTGACAGAAACGTGGCTTCACTCAGACATTCAAGATGATGAGGTCTGCCCACCTGGTTATAATATCATACGAAATGACCGTTGTGGTCGCGGTGGCGGTGTAGCCATTATTGTTGATAACAGATTAAGGTGCACTGTCATACAACATTCCCCTGGCAAAGAATCCGTGTGGTGTAAGGTTTATTTAGAAGCTCAAGAAGTTATTATTGGCGCGGTTTATCGGCCACCTGGGGCTGAAGTAGCTGTTGTCGATAAGCTGAATGACTTTATGTTTGAATTTCGGATACAGCACAAAAATGTGGTCATTGCGGGAGACCTAAATGTTCCGGGTGTGATATGGGATCAAATGTTACCGGGTGAACGGGAGCAGGTATCTGCTGCTGCAATCATAGACATGTGCTTTAGTCATGTGCCTTTGTCAGATAGTGAGGGACTTTACTCGTATACAGCATAGCAGTGAATCAGTCTTGGATCTTGTTTCTTTAAGTGATTCCTTGGTATCAAGACCGCATGTGGTTGATATAATGCCTGGTATTTCGGACCATTCCATTGTTAGCGTTTCTCTGACCTTGAACCCGATTCGGAAAGCAACTTAAGGTACGCTCATCATACAGAGATTATAATATGGCTGCATGATACAACTATTCTAGACGAGTTAGATATTTGCTTCGGACCGTTTGAGGCGCTCGGTTGCCAACCGTCAGTAAGCGTCAACGACTTGTGGCTGAGGTTTAAAGCATTAGTGCACAAATGCATTACACAGTATGTGCCTTTGAAGGTGAAAACGAAAAAAATCAGCAGAACCCATCCTTTGGGAATGATTATCTACGTTAATGCGAATAGCATCAAACGGTGCGGAGTTATGCGCGTTCGTCAGGTGGCCGGCACACTCTAGATACGCCCAGAGCCGTATATGTAGAGAGTTTGGCCATTCGTTGGGAAGCATAGGAGACAAATGAGGTGGTGCCATTGGCCGAAAGCGGGCTGGGCGTGTTCCAAGGCGTCTTCATAAATTCGAATGTGACCAACCAGAAGCCGGAAATAATACCCTGGCGGTGGTCGCGAGAAACAAACCTGATAACTGTATTGGAGTGACTCTCGATGACTGAAAATATGGTACACGTGATGTTTCAATCACGCTCATCCAAAATGATGGTGGAAGAGTGCGACTAGCGGGACGATTGACATAATCCGTACGCCAAGCGCCGAGGGCCGGGAATCTGTCGTCCGAGCGGTCCCACTCTGTCCGAGCAAAACAGAGTTGAGCGGCGCATTCGTTTCTTACATCTTTCTGCATGATCATGATCAAAACACCACGTGCACCCTATTTTCAACCACAAAGAGTTACTACACTTCACTCTTATACGCTTATTAAAACCATATACGAACATAGACCTTTGATCAGAACTGTTTCTCGATACCACCGCTAGGGGATTCTTTTCGGCTTCTGGTTGGTCAAGAGAGCATGCCAAGCCCTCTTTCCGAGTCTGCCGCACGCCCCGACTCTGCCCGCGCCTCCCATTGACCAAACTCTCTACATATACGGCTCAGGATACGCCAGCCCACTCTTGAGGCGATTCTAAATTTGTTGACACTTTCACAGCCGTGCGCACGATCTCCGCAGCCCAGCACGTGCGTTTGTGTCACTTAGGAAGGCGAGCAAAGCACGCGCCATACGCACAAACACTCAAAATGGTACCGACCAGACTTTCTGGCGTCTCAGCTAGTCTCAACCAACGGCACTCTAAACGGTTGTTTATATCTTTACCATAGGACGCGCTTACAGCGCTGTCACAGCTACCGGTGCGCGCGCGTTCCATGCACGAGGGCTCATTCCGCTCTCGTGAGGCTGAGCTACGGCCGCTACATCACCCTCTCCCGAGCGCGGGAGAGGGTGAGCTAGCGGCCGTGCTCACTCGTGCATGGAACGCGCGCGCACCGGTAGCTGTGACAGCGCTGCAAAGCGCGTCCTATGGTAAAGATATAAACAACCCTTTAGAGTGCGTTGAATGACTGCCCTCATAGCTCTGTGGTTAGCGCGTCTGCCTGCTGATCAAAGGGTCAACGGTTCGAATCCCAGCCGGCGCCGGTCTTTTTTATTTATTTATCGACCCGCGGCGTAAGAGGTTAGATAGCCAGATAGATAGATAGATAGATAGATACATAGACGAAAAGTGTGAAGTATCCAAAGAATGCTATTCGCATTAATATTCGCATTAATAATATCTCGCATTAAAAGAGTACACAATCCCTGGATTACAAGGAAAGTTATTCAGCTAAAAAGAAAAGTGAAACGACGCAGAGAAAGACTCCGTCGGGAACGCTGTGAAGGTTTAGTAAATGAAATAACAGCATTGAGCACTGCTCTGAAAAGTCAGATAAAAGAATCGAAACACAAATATTATAATGTTACAATGCTACAGTTTCTCAGACAATCACCACAGAAATTTTGGAGACATTTGACAAAAAACAAAAATGTGTTTCCGAGATAAGTACAGAGGAGGGCGTTACTAATGATAAGCACGATATGCTTACAAGTTCAATGCTTTTTTTCGAGTGTTTTCACGAAAGATGATGAGGAACCAGTAGAGTTTGAGTTACCGAGCAACTTTCCGGATGCGGATGACCTGACACTTTCAGTGGAAGGAATTCTGGCTTTGTTACTGAACCTAAAACTTCCAAGTCGATGGGTCCTGACGAAATCCCCAATGCCTTTCTAAAGAGATACGCGGAGTGGATGGCCAGGTACCTTTTTGTAATCTTTGAAAAATCACTTTCAACCGGAACCTTCCAGAGGACTGGAAGATGAGTAAAATAATTCCTATACCGAAAGGGGGTGAGGCTACATCTGTTTCCAACTATAGACCCATTGCCTTGACGTGAACGCCATGCAAAACTTCTTGAACATATAGTTTCAAAACATGTCAGACAGTTTCTTTCTTGTAATAAGTTTCTGAGCGAATGCAAACACGGGTTTCGTGAGGGCCTATCGACAGTGATCCAGATTTGTAGAGACAGTGCATTATCTAAGTGAAGTTCTTGATAGAAAAGGACAGGTAGATATAATTTATTTAGACTTCAGAAAAGCATTCGATAAGGTCAGTCATAAAAAACTACTAATTAAATTGAAATGTGTCTTAGGAAATAGTAACGTTGTTGACTGAATAGAGGCATTTCTTACTAATCGCAAACAATTTGTAGAGTTGACGAACACAGATCAGACATGATAGCGTGACGCCGAGCCGGGTGTGCCTCAGGGCTCACTGCTTGGGGGCCCAAGCACCGAGCCCTGAGGCACACCCGCGACTCGACATCACATATGTCTGACCTGCGTTCGCTCAATACTTGTTTAACATTGTTTCTTTTGCATGACTACTGACCTTTATAGTGGGATCCCATCTATCCAAGCCAGATTGTTAATGCAGACGATTGCATTATCCACCACTGCAGTGAACGTCCGTCCGCCGATTCAAGTAAGGCCAACCGACGATTTGTCTCAAAATAAAACGACTCGGTGTGCAACATGGCAAACGTCGCTGGCGCAGAAAAAACCGTATGCAAGACCATGAACCTGGCATAACCAGCGTTGAGAGTTTAACTACACACTCGACAGGGTGTTACCCTTGACGAACGTCAACCGAAGATAAGTACATTCGAAGAGTCACAATAATTGCAGATCCTATAGATGGACAGACTCACGATTGATAACGTTATCGGTAAAGCGACATAAAAACTAGGATATCATCCGTGTTCGCACCCTCAACCATTGCCTCAGCAACAGAACTAAGCTCGATTGCATCACAAGGCATGATAGTTCGGCCGCATGTTAGAATATGCATGCGAAGTCTGGGACCCGCATGTGAAAAAATTGCAGTTAAAACTGGAAAGTGTACAGCGACGCGCATTGCGTTTTATTTACTCCCGTTACCGAAGACAGGATTCGGTTTCCCCCTTTATGACAGAGCCGGTTTAACACACTGCTTCAACTCCGTAGAAAACAGAAAAGGTTAAAGCTTTTTTACAGTATTATCAATAATTTGGTTCTTGTTAACGAGCATCGGTATATAGATGAAGACACGTCACGAGTAACCAGGAATAAGCATGGACGGCATGTGAAAGAAAGAAGGTTTAATAAGGAATGTTTTAGATACTCGTTTTTCTCGCAGACAGCACGGGATTGGAACCAGTTGCCAGAAAGTGTTGTTGGTGCACGCGACCGGTTGGAGTCTCGCATCACTTATTTCTTAACGCTCGGTCGCGCCTCAGGCTGTTTGTTGGGTTATTATTATTTTACTATCCTTGCTTTTGTTGTGCTGCTGTTTCTCTTGTGGCTGTGTCGGCGCAGGACAGCGCAGACTGTGATTGTTGGGCTTTCATTGTATCCCACCCTATCTTGGTCCCGTAAGGGACCGATAGTATGTTCAAATTAAAAAAAATATATACCTGCATTTTTTGGACTTTTCCTTTTTTTATGGAAGAATTCTTGTTAGCAAATGCCCGAACGAAGCAGTTTGTCTTTCTCACCATTGAAAATTCCGAAAATGAAATGCTACATATTTCAAAAAGTCAAATGCTACAATGAACAATCAAGTGCTACATAAATTCAAAAGCTACAAATGATACATATATTTCGGAAAATTTCGAAAATCAAATGATACATCCAAAAATCAAATGCTACATACGTATTCATTTTTGTCGTATTGTTGTGCATGAAACACGTATAATGCCGTTTTTTAATTGCCACTAACAGTTCATGCAATGAGAACAATGTCCCCATAGTAATGGTGTCCAACTCTAATATACATCGAGTTAAAGAAGTAAGTGTTTAATTACGTGTGGTTCCGCTCAAATTTCATTCCGTAATGTGGAGGTAAACAGCTGCAGAATAGTTTTACGAGTTTTAAAATTGAAATGTCTACGACACGAAGCATTTTGAAACTGCTCTTCATTATAAATTTAAATGAGGTGTAGCTTTAACTAAGATATAAAAGGGAAACCTAGCACGCCAAATATATTTAAGCGTGGCGTTAAGTCTTCGAAGACAAAGCACTGCCAGAGGAGAAAGTATGCAGGTGAGCTTGTATGCTGTCATTCTTCGCGATGTTCCCCACAAACAACGTAAAGGTGATCTGTTTTGTTTTCTGTATTTTTTATTGTCTACTAACCTTCTATGTAGTTCACGCGGTGAATTAGATCCTGACCTGAAAGTGAATCAGAATTAGTTGCGGCAAAATTTATATATATCTTTTCAAAGGTAGCAGATTTTATTTTTTTTTAAGGGGAGGTGCGTTAGGCATTTTTTGTTAGTGGGGCCAAGTTGAGGGATCCGGAGGCAGCTTGAAAACGCAAGCGCCACGGGTAAAGGCTCGTTCCCACAGTTGCGTCGACTGCGTTGCGCCGCGTTGCGTCATGTAGCACAGCGCCTCCTTATTGGCTCGCGATAAGGGTCGCCATAGCAACAGCTCGGCTCACAGCAGTCTTAACACCAGTCAAGCGCAACTGTGTGAATGACCCCGAGCGCGATCACTGGTACTAAAGTGCAGAGGGAGGGATCGACGGCACGGGCGTTGTTCGCCTGGTTAGTTTCTGTTTGAAGCTGCGTACAGGGAGGCCACTTCTCGCGACGTAGCGCCCGTTACGAATGTTTTGATCGAAAATTCGTCATGGCTAATCTAGAATGATGTCGAGCGTCCATTCTCTGACTACAGTATGCCTCAAAACTGAAATCCTAAAAAAACTTTAGTTGAAACCTTTTAGTTTTGTAGCTAACTGATTAACCGATTTCCTCTTTTTTCTCTTGAACCCTAGGGATCACAACTTAGCCCAAGGACTTAAAAAGCCTAAACCAAGTGTCCTATAAATAATGGTCCTACTAAACAAACACCTTGTGTAAACATATTCTCGCTTCTATTGAACATCTCACCAGCAGAAGAACATGGGGCGTTTAACAAAGCTGTCTGTGGTGGGCGCAAACGTCAGGCTTTTGCGATTCGGCTCGGTGACATCAACTTCGCGGCGGAGGAAGGAAGGATGCTTAGGCGGAACAAATAATCGTGGTTTGGCGACGGATTAATTTGTTCTTAATGACAGTTTGTCTTCAGAAGATTTGGCGTCAAGTGCAGAGACCACCAAATATGTTTGCCGTGGCGTCAAGAATGGAAACCGCTAAAATTGCCCTTAAACTCTGGCATCCCCAACCCCGGCATCTACCTGGTCGTTCGAAGAGCCGGGGGATCGACGTCAACGTTTTCAGTCCAATTTAGCGGTTTCCATTCTTTACACCATGGAAGACAAACTTAGTGACCTTTATACTTGACGCGAAAGCATTTAATGACAAAATCATAATTAAAAGCAAACTGATCCGCTGTCAAGCCGTCATTGTTTTTACCGCCCTAGCATCCCTCCTTTCCACGTCGTGAAGCTGTCTTCACCAAGCCTCATCAAAGAAGACTGATTGTTTTAGTCGCGTGCTGCGCGCACCTGGGATACGTCCCCGGAATGTTTCCCTTCCTATGAATACCACTTTAGCATACAGAAAGTTGTAGCAAGCATTGTTTTCGAAATGACAGAGATTGAGACGTCAAGGCCCACAATTTTATTTCTGACACATTTTCATAATTAGAAGAAACAAGAGCTATTATACTTCGAAGTATAAATGAATAAAAATTAAGCAGAAGAAACTAACTAAAAGAATAAACGAATCAGAAGGGACAATAAAATAAACTATTGTTCCACTGACTTTGAAAGCTTACCTTCTTCATTCACAGTAACGGCCAAGCCAGGTTCTGTACACGCAAAAAAGTCATGTCGCTGTATAAGGTATAAGGTACAAGTTCTTTGATTTATTTGACTTCATGAATATTTTGTGTAGTAAGTGATAGCACCTATTTGAACGCGATTTTTACTCACAATTAGTCAGTGTTTTTTATTTCAATAGGTAGTGTAACAGCACCTATCATTTGTTTCTCTATGTTTCAAACGCCTGCCGGTACGATGCCCTGCCCGTTTCAGTCTGGATGAGCATCGTACAGGCATGCGGTTGTATATCACTACTGCGTGATGCACGCTAAAGATCCCAGGCTAGCAGCGGTACTATCCAGACAAAATTTCTTATCCACAGCTGAGACACCAGACGCCAGTTAAGGGTGGCTAACTTCTCGCTGTCTAGGCATGCTCACAGCACAATTAATATACTCCGTTCAAGCTTCAGCT
>JAZHYW010059144.1:0-10690 GCA_037355805.1 Ixodes ricinus | reverse complement strand
ACTGGTAGCAACACTTGATCTAGGAAGGAGGTTCCAAAATGATTTGTTCTGCACTTCGAGGTTGACAAAGCGCAAGGTAGATTGACCCAAGGCCAGCTGATGATATAGATGAGAATAAACCATGTGTTTGAGAAGTGTCTTTGCGCCCATCGTCCCAGCGAACTGTGATAACTCTAAGACGACTTCTTTGGAGAGTAGAGAAGAAATGGTCAAAGGTCAACGGCACAGAAAGTGACATACGGATTGTCCTCCGCCATGGTTTGAGCAAAAGACGTATAAATGATTATTTCTGTTGTGAAAGCTGTCAGGAGAAGGTAGGAAAGATGCTCCTGTTTTATTCGGAAACTGTTGTGAATGACGCTAGTAGTATCACTTCACGTGGAAAATCACATAAATAAAGAACCAAAACCTAGAAAGCAGTATTCACACTTTACGATGCAACTCGACGCATGTCTTGTTTCGCGTTTACGAATGTCAGCACGGAGAAGAAAATTCGTTAGCATGTGTTACATCAAGTTTTATTCCAGATTACAATCTTCTCAAGAGGGTGACGTTAGGCTCCGCACTCAGCTGAGCGCTGTGTCTGCGAATGACCTTGTGGAGGCATCTGCAGGCAGCCCGCATGGCGACAGTTGAGGTGGGGCGTGCTCTCACTCAGTTACTCCTTTCAGGGTGTCGCATCTGCATTGCCAACTTACGAGCAATGATGAGCAAATAGACCCTTTTCAAGAGGGCGTGCCATCTATACTTCGCTTCACCTTTAGGTTTAGACGGAACCGAGGCTACGAGTTTTTGGTACCAAACAGACAGCGTGAAAAGCGCACCGTCATGGCGTTCGTCATGTTTCTGAACGTGTTCTATCATCGCTGAATCCATCATAAACGAAAAAAAAGGCGAAGTGACGTGGGGCTTTTGACGCCGCCTAATTGGTCCCATTAGCTCGTAGCGTCATGATTCTGTACATAAAAGGTCCCGTGACTTGCACTTTTGACTCGGGTTAAATGATCCCCTTAGCTCGTAGCGTCGACTACATCTGCACTTAAGTTGAAACGAAGTATAGATAGCAGCTGCACCTGCTATCCGAGTCCGCGATTGTTTGGGCACGCACTACGAGCATGTATTGGACACATAGTGGTAGAGTTTGTGGAGGTGACATGCCGACACCAGAGGTGAAGTCAGAAGTGTGGAAGAGCACGTACCCCAACGATGACCGAAACCACTCTTGTTTTGGACACCCTCAGGTGCCCGCCTGCGGGCACTTATAGTGACCAAACCACAGCTGTGGTTTTGGTCATCGTTCATCGTCCCCCCACACTTCTGGCTTCACCTCTGGTGGCGGCAGGTCACCTCCACATGCTTCCTACCTCCATGATAGCACATGGGGGCTGCGCCAGTGTTAGTGCGTGAGCTCAGGCTCGCGCTCGTATCGGGAAGCGCAGTGCTGTGTCAGCGTTTGGCGAGGATTCAGATCCGATCACACGCCTCGTGCCGAATTCATAGATGGATGGATGATTCATGGATGTTAATGGCTACGCCCTTTGTAACGAGCGGTAGCTTACGCCACCTAGCCTAAGTCTAAAAAGACAAACGCAATGATTCCTCCCGCCCTTCTAGTCCAATTTTCTTCCCCTATCACCAGCCAGTGTGGAGAACTCCAAGTTAACCTTTGTGCGATAGGAAAAAAAACTCAAAACATCACCCCCGCCTCTTCCCTCGGGGAGGGAGTTGGCAATTTTTTCTGGTCAGACTTTACCGTCGTTACCCCAGCACCGAACCCACAGGGAGACAGGGTTCAGACTTTGTGCCGGACAGGCATCGTGGCCAGGATTTTTTTGTTCTCGGGGTGGCCCGCCCATCGAGAAAATGCTGTATGAGGGGGATGGGAGAGAGGAGGCCCTGCACAAAATGTGAAGATTCCGGGGGGGGGGGGGCGGGCCCCATGCCTCCCCCCCCAACCCCCCTGGCTACGTGCCTGGTGCCGGAGCCACGCGGGAGGGAGTCCCAATTTTCCTCTTTCCCGCCTGTTCCTATCCGTGCTAATTAGTTTTGCATCATTTAGTTTTCCTAGATAATTTCCACCAATATTCTAATCACCTCTTTGTGACAGTAATTCTTTTCTTCCGTTTTTATTGTTGCCAGCGAAACCCAGGGCCCCGGCCAAATCTGTTACCCCTTCCGGGAGGGCAGGGCGGAAGCCCGTGCACTTGAAAACTAAGCGCTTAAGTGTTTCGCTCTATTTTGGCAGGCGGCACATAATGTGTACTCTCTCCCGGTTTAGCCCCTACACGTCCTCGTCCCCAAAACTCACTGTTCTGCGCCTCAAACAGAAAAAAAAACTTAACCAGTGAATTGTCAAACATATTCTTTCCTTGATACGTCCTGTATCTGTGACACAACGTACCATTGTTAGAGCTGATTTTCCTTGCGTTCTTTTCCCACCCCATTTTTGTTGTTGTTTTGTCTCGTTCGCTTTCTTGTCCACTGAAATTGTCTGCTCAGCCCCATCACTACTAAGTCATTTAAACGTAAGCTTTCGGGTTCGGTTTGTTCGTTCTGTGTTCCCACAAACTTTAATGTATAAACGCTTCAATGCCTTCCATGCCCACCGTGTATACACGATTGACTGTGTATGTTGGTTCCAATTTCAATTTACTAATTGTCTCCTGCTCTTAAAGACGACCAGCCCATGTCCCTTTGTTCTCCTAATTTGGTGTCTTTCTATGTGCTCCCAGTGCCAATCTACCTACGCTTCTTTGTCGAATTTCTATTCCTGATTGAACCCCTGATTTCATGTACAGTGCCCATTGCCAAAAAAGAGTCCTGGTACTATCACTCCTTTTTATATACCTCTGATCACATCATATCTATTATTTTTCCGTAGTGCCTTGATCATTAAAATAGATGAATTTATTCCCCCTTTCCTATTTATATTCTCCTCATGTTCGATTATATATTTCCTTCCTCGGTTGAGCCAGACTCCCAGATATTTTTATTTTCCTCGTATCTATCTGCATCATCTTGGATCCTCAGGGGTTCCCGGTTTTGTGGTAAATAATATCTGACATCAGACATTGTCACCACTAAACTAAAACTGCACACTGGGTGTCCCAGCTTCTATGCAATCAATGACCTTAGCCACTTGTAATGTATCCTGGCAATCTGCCATAAATTATGTCGTCCTCATACTTCAGTTCTGGCCTTACCTGTATTAAATTTCCCTCTCGTTACATATAACTCACATCAAAACCTAGGTTGCTCTGCTCTAATTTCTTTGAATTTCACTAAGATATATTATGAAAGAGTAGAGGTGATAGTAGACAGCCCTCCCTGAGCCCTCTTTCCAATGCAGCGGGTTGCGTAGTTTCTGCTTCTCATGTTACAACTCACCTTATTATCTACGTACACCTGCTGAAAAGGTCCAACTAAATTTGCATCTAAATTGTACTCCTTCAGCTGACCACAGAGGTTTTCCTGGCTCACATTATCGTACGCTCCTTCGATATGTAAATAAGCTAACCATAAATAGGTTTGGTTCTTCATTACTATTTCTATACATTGTAGAGTGACGAAAAAGTTATCTTCCAGTCTTGTGTCTCTTCGGAATCCATATTGGAGCTCACCCAATATTTGTATATTCGCAAGCAAGCAACATTGGTGGTCGCCATGAAATGGCGACCACCAATGTTGCTTGACGGGGATCTGAAAGGGTATACTGAGGGGCGAGGGACGTCCGGGTGGGAAACAGGTACACGCAGTGTTTGGTCCATCACAGAGAATACATAAAATAAAAAGGAATAACGAATTTCTAATATTGCGCTCCATGTCGAGAACATAGAATGTCGCTCACATAGTTTATGCAAAATCTTCGTACGTTTTGGATGAAGTACAAAGTTGAACCATTGCATTTCGAAACTCCACAATTAGAAACTGGATTATTACGTGGGATAACGTCCTATCGTTCTGAATTTGTATGGAAGTTCATATGGTCGAGCTTATATCGTAGTTCTATAAACTTATTTGCAGTATTTTCTTTTAGGTTGGTCACTTCTATGAGGTACAAATTGCTTAAGATATTAACGTGAAACCTTATTGCCTCTTGTCACTTACAAGCTAACAAAATAAAATTAAAAAGTTATCCAAGAGTACTTCCGAGACAAAATATGAATCTTCCACGAAAGGGCCAAGGCCAGCAGCTTTAACAAATGCCCAACTAACCAAGAAGCATAATTCAGGAGCTTCTTAGACTAGGAAGAAGTAATGAAAAAGCACGCCTTCACTTTTAATGCGAAAGCATTGACTGTTTCATGGAGCGAACCTACGTCATCAGCTTTGAAGCCGCGCCAGACGGCTCCTTCCCTGTCTCAATGTCGCATGTGACCGAAATCTGAGGCATAGACTCCTATCGACTGGCGCGCGTCATCAAGGGACGATGTTCCATTGGCTCTCGTGCGGCGGGGTGAGGCGTCCAGTGCGTCGGACACCCGCTAGGCGGCTACGACTGCCCGAGAGGCTTTCCCTCCTCCCGCTGGGTGCGCCCGCTCCGCCCGCCGACTGTGGGGTCTTCGATCTTCATCAATGGCGTCCTCAAGCCGCTCCTCATAAAAGTGGGGTAGGATTCCGCGTCCTTTGTGTTGCATCCAGCAAATCAAGAAGCATTGTTCTTTTAGCGAAAAGCAGTTCGTCGTGTTCTGCATCTAACAGCGCTGCTTCCATAATCGCGTATCGCTGTTTCCCGTAGGCCTCCATTTTCCTACTCTCGTCAGCGCGCCGCGAGCCATGCTGTCGAGAATATAACGGCTAAATGCGCCTAAAACCACTGATATCCCTCTCGGCTCCCCGCCTTTCCTGTGAATGCTTGATTCGGGGAGGGAGACCCGCTGGTTCCGCCGATCACTGACGTCACGCTCATACTTCCCCGAAGAGCATCCTTCGTGTGAACACCCCTCAAGCTCACTGACGTCGCAGTTTGCTAGCAGGTAGTCCCGTTGGATCTGTATAAATTTTGCGCAAGATTTTCAAGCTTTTTTAAAGGGGTGCGGAAACGAACTATTCGCACTTGTTTCTTTGTTTAGATGTGGTCATTGTTGCGCCGGCAGCAGAGAAACAGTAATCTAGACATGTGTTTCTGGGCTGCCGGCTGAAAAGTGAAGAAAACTAATTTTAAAAATATTAACAGATTTCAAAAGTGCGCCTTGGTGGCGGACTGTGAAGCTCCGTTAGAATGCCGCCACGTCATGAGTTTCTAAAAAGCAGCGCGAGTTCACGGCAGTACGGCTCGCTCGTGGAGTTACTTAATCCTGAAGGTGACTTGGCAGAGAGTTCAAGTCCGAAGGAATGTTTAATCAACAGAAATTACCAGTGATCAGAACAACTTTTTTTTCACTCTAGCGATGCCATGACCCCCAGTCCTGGCATCTCTTCTTATGTGTGACGATTAGATGATGGTTGAGAACGTGACGATCCTTATATGGAGTTTTCCAGTCCTCCTCCGGCAACGTAAGCCAAGAGCCAGCTGTGAACATTAGTTCGCCGTTAGACGTCCCCAGCCAAATGCGCCCAATCCATAGGTCTCGAAGGTATTTGATCTTCCCGAAGAGACTTCCAGGAATTTTCTCTTTAACTAGAAAGAGCCTTGCACTCCCACAGGATGTGATGTAGCAGCTTGGGGACGGTCTCTCTTCCTTGCGCCTGTGGCTCCTTAGGTCAGGAGAGGGGCAAAGGGCTCCAGTTTTTTCCATATCTTGTAGACTTAGTCAGGTTGTTAAGCAACGCTACCTTAGGTCGCATCCATGTTGTCCACTAGATTTTGTCTTCACTTCGCTTCCCTGCTAGAAGCCCAATCTTCAAAGTCTGTGTTCAAATAACCTTTCAAAATTATGTTGTCCTCCGGTACTCCTTCCTAACATGAAAAATCCAGGTGAAGTCATATACTTTGGCAGGTCTTGCATATGCCGAGACAAACTTTGGTTTCTTCTGTGTCGTAAATGGTGCTGTCTAATGGCTACATCATCCTGCGTGGCAGAGCACCTTTTTTAAAGTGACGATGGCAATGCGGGGAAGTTCCTGAAGTACATGTATTCCCACTTGCGCTTGCACCGTTTTCTGTCCCGGCGTCTTATTGTCGATATGCTCAATCGAGAGACAGCAATGCAGATTAAAACCAGATTGGGTTATTTTATCCGACCTAATTTTCTGCTGCAGCAGTACGTTCAATTTCATACTTTGAATTCACCGTAGTAACTCTGGCTTGCGCCTATACATGCTGTTGCAGTACCATTCTGGGACCCGCAGTGGCGCCCCTACTTTGGTTGCAGGAATAGCACGCATGTTGTGGAGCTACGACGGTGCTCGGAGGTGGCGCCTGCTGCAGTGTGGCAAGTTGCTGCATGATGATTTGCTTCTGCTACTGTATCTGCTGCTCCATATGCTGCTGCATTTGCTGTTGAACCTGGGCAAGAGCGGCTTGCCAGGGTTCACACGTAGCAGAGTTTTCGACACCGTTGTGCTTTGCTTCACGAGTCTGCGTGCCCTTTCTCGATAAACTTTTCAACGATGTGCTTTCTGCCTCGCGCTTGCTTTCCGCCAGAGATTCTCGGTCGGCCTAGCGCTGATCCATTGCGGCCTTAATATGGCCTCTAATGATATTGAGTCTAGCTTTGCGTTCCTTCTTTCGCAGCTCGATCTTGTTCTTGAGGTTAACAATTGTTTGCTCCAGGAGAGCGAATTTGTGTTCCTCCCCTTTTCCGCAGCATCGATGGCATCAAGTTAGCCCTGCGAAGCCCGCATCTTGGACTCATCGTCCAAGTGGTAGCCCTTGGGTTTCTTGACAGCATCGATATACCCGATACTTGGAGTGCGCGTCCGAGACCATGATCTTACTTGCTGGTTTATTTTCTGGTGCTGCTTGCTCCCAGATGGAGCTTGCTTTCGCCCGTTGAGCAGGCTGTCTCTTAATGGAGTTCGACCGACTACGGCTGCGGCTTTATGTCGCGAGCCGCCACCTAGTGGCGGGAACTCATCGATCCTCCCGTGACGATATTCCGGCGTCTTCTTATGGGTTGAACGAGACCTCGCGCGCTCCTGTTTGGGTTTGCGGTTTCCGGCCGTTTTTTTGCAGAACCTGATCTGCCTTGATTTTGGCCGGGCACCTGGGGCTGTATCAAGGTGCTTCTAAGAGTAACAGCTGGCGCAGTAAACTCTCTCGCACACGTCGCCTTCTTGCACAATGCACCCGAAAATCCGAGAAGCGAGGCCTCCTTGTGCAAACGATAGCCTTGCGGCCGAGGCCTTGACATCTTCTACATATACCGTAGTGGTTGATCTGTAGAGCGAAACTCAGGTGACGCAATCGTTGCACAAAACCGTCCGCGGGGTCTGGTGCCTTGGAACGTAATGAGAGCCAGGCCTTCGCCGCCCAGCGTCCTTGCCGAAATGATCTCGTTACACTTGCACTCCATGTGCCGCCATGAGTTGCGCCGGCATCTCCGTGGGGTTCACGCCGTGTACTAAACCACGGGGTGTGTCACTGGGCGGTTCCTCCATGGGCGATGACCTGGACCTCCCTGGCAGGCGCCTTGAGATACCGGACCGCCGTAAACGATTGAGCGTGGCCTCTGCTTCTAATCGTTACTGCAATGGTATTGGTCGTCTTATTCAGTCTAAAAGTAGGAGCTTGATCCTTTGCAACTTCGACGGGGCTGTTCTTAAGTGCCGAACAAATGTTCCTCTGCACTGTGCTCGGAGGGATGCCTGTAATGTGCACATCTCTTGGGCTCTAAAAACCACAACGTTCCGGTCTGCATGATTGTTCGAATCCCCACTAGGACACTGCCATGAAGCCGTTTCGGAGGATGAGGTAGCATGTTTTCCGCTTCTTCCATCGCTTTCTTTTGTAGGCTTCCTGCCATGGACTTCCAGAGCCCTCGTCATCTTGGACCTTGGTTTGACGTCCCTTGACATCATGCATCGGCGTCTCTATTAAATTTTCGGAGGTTTCTGTAATGATCATACACTGACTGCTCTCACTCGGCCTTATCGATCACTCGCTCGATTCGCTGTCGTCATCCGGAACAAACGCCGTCGGAAGTTTCTTACCTAGCGACCTTACCACTGAGGGGCGGCCACCTGCTGACCTTGGCCGGCTTGCGTTTCCAGCAATTTTCTATCTCCATGAAATATCCCACTGGGTCTTAATTTTCGGACAGGCCTTTGCCCTTGACGTCACCAGGGTCAAACCTAGGGCCAATACCCGCTCGCGAGTACCATGTAAGGCTTAGCCTCCGCCGTACCCGCCGGTGAAGACCCGTGCTCTTCTACGAGTATTAGGCCTAGGTCTCTAGACTCTCAAAAATCGACAATCCGGTGTCTGGGACTGTGAATTCTCACTGGCCTGAGGACGTTGACCTTCTAGGATCTTCAAAAATTGTCCTTCGTGCTAAAAAAAAGACCTCTTTCGCTCAGGAAACCGACAAGTTTTGCGGAGCTCGAAGAAACATGTCTTCACGCTCGTGCCGCCATCTTTTTCAGGCTGCTAAGTGCTTGGCAGAGAATGCTAACTAGTTTACAACGTGCATTCCACACCATCAAGTTCGCCGTTCTTTGCAGACGTTAGGTAGGAGCTTGGTCTGATGGCGCTGCGGGGAATCCGCTGCCATGCTAACCAACCCCCCCCTCCCCGTATCCGCTGTGAATGACGCCCTCAGATATGGCACCTACGAATATCTTTTATACATAACTTGCAGTTGTCGCCATTGCTGCATACCGATGGTTGTTTCTAGTTACTGTTTCCCACGATCTACTCCTTCTGCGGTCTGAACTAACAAGGTGAACCGAACGCTTGTGGCTGAGCACCGAGGGGCGGTCACCTGCTGGGCTTGGCCGGCTTGCCTTTTCAGAATTTTCTGTCTCCATGGAAATTACCACTAGGCAGGAATTGCCGGACATGCCTTTGCCCTTGCCGTCACCAGGGTCAAGCTAGGCGCCGACACCCTCTCGCGAGGACGGTGTTAGGCTTAGCTTCCGCCAGACCCGCCGGTGAGGACCCGTATTCTTTGCAGAGGGTAAGGCCTAGCCCTTTAGGCTGTCTCGAAAATCGACTAATTCGGTGTTAAGGACTGCAAATTCACACTTTCCTAAGTGACGTTGACCCTGTAGGATCTCCAGGAATCGTTTATCTGGAAAAAAGAACAGACCTTTTTTCGCTCAAAGAAAGACTCTTTTGCGAATCCTGAAGACACATGCCTTCACGCTCGTGCCGTCATAATCTTTCTTCAGACTGCTAACCACTTGCCAGAAAACGCTAACGAGTTTACAAAGTGAATTCCACGCCATCAAGATCGCCGTCCTTTGCAGACGTTAGGTAGGAGCTTAGTGTGAGAATGCGGGGACCTTTGCCAGGCTAACCATAACCTCCACCCCCCCCCCCCCCCCCGGGCTCGCGGGATGCGCTGTGGATAACACGCCCAGATATGGCCATCAGCGAATGCCTTATATGTAAAATTGCAGTTGTCGTCATTGCGGCAAACTGACGGTTATTTATTCTTGCTGGTTCCCTCGAGCTACTGCTTCTGCGATGTGAACTAACACGATGAACCGAACGCACGTCGCACAAAAATACCGGCATGGCCGCAGATGGCGTTACAGGAAAGCTGTATCTATGGGTCGTTGGGCGTACGCACATCTTAAGAAAGAAGGGTATGGATAGTCCTCCCTAGGGGAGGAACGGTCTTGTAACCTATGTTCCTTTCAGAAAGGGGAGGCAACCTTCGTCCCTGAAGCAGGGGCAGCAAATAGTTTCTCCGTCGCCTGCATCTCATTATGGCGGCCCTGAATCCAGCAAAATCGAGCTCAATAAGGCTTAACGAGGACGCTACGTGTCTTGTACGGGACGGAAGGAGCAGCAAATAAAAAGCGCCAACACGAGCCTTCCGCGAACTGTCGATGGTACCTTCCCGAAGCCAGGTTCCCCCTGCAGGTACAGAAACTTGCGTTTCGAAAGCAGCTACTTAGGTCTTCTAGTGCCTCCAGCACTGCGATGTTAAGCGGAGACAGCCGATACCCAGTTACTTGGCATGCGCACTTCACACGTCTCACCTTTGCTGTTCCTCGAGTCTGACACCCAGCCGACCACACACCGCGCCAGGAATGGCAGACCAGATCCGCGAAACCAAAAGCCGCTCTCAAAAGAACAAACTCAGAAGCCGTTGTTTACCGCGTAGCGCTGAAAGAAGGTTAAATCGCTTGCCACCAGATGGCCGAGTCAAGCAAAGTAAATGAAAGTAGCTAAACTAGGTGGCGCCAGGTACCGCCATAATTCATGTTCTACAAGAAATAATTTTCATTTTCCACAGGCTATCTTTTTGCGCATTTGGCAGCTCTACTATACATATACACTACGCATACTACGAGCATCACGTGAACGTACATTGACACATAGGCGTAGACTACGGGGGGGGGGGGCATCGGGCTCGTGCCCCCCTGGTGAGATCCGAGGGGAGGCAGAGGCCCGCCCCGGGCTTGGGCCATGATCCTTACTGAGACGCTGTTTACGCGCCATGTAACGAGCTTCTAGTAGTGGGATGTAAACAAAATAACGCCCACGGTGCCTTTATTGACAAAATACATGGGAAATGGAATCATAGTGTGCTTTCGTTAGCTTCAATCTCCAGTTCTGGCGAGAAGGTAACGCAGC
>JAZHYW010059143.1:0-12192 GCA_037355805.1 Ixodes ricinus | reverse complement strand
AGATGCCAGGACTGGGGGTCATGGCATCGCTAGAAGTGAAAAAAAAAAGTCGTTCTGATCACTGGTAATTTCTGTTGATTAAACATTCCTTCGGACTTGAGACTCTCTGCCAAGTCACCTTCGGTGATTAAGTAACTCCACGACGGCGAGCCGTACTGCCGTGAACTCGCGCTGCTTTTTAGAAACCTCTATGACGCGGCGGCATTGTCTAACGGAGCTTCGCAGTCCGCCACAAGGCGCACTTTTGAAATCTGTTAATATATTTTAGCACTAGTTTTCTTCACTTTTCAGCCGGCAGCCCGGAAACACATGTCTAGATTACTGTTTCTCTGCTGCCGGCGCAGCAATGACCAGATCTAAACAAAGAAACAAGTGCGAATAGTTCGTTTCCGCACCCCTTTAAAAAAAGCTTGAAAATCTTGCGCAAAATTTATACAGATCCAACGGGACTACCTGCTAGCAAACTGCGATGTTAGTGAGCTTGAGGGGTGTTCACACGAAGGATGCTCTTCGGGGAAGGATGAGCGTGACGTCAGTGATCGGCGGAACCAGCGGGTCTCCCTCCCCGAATCAAGCATTCACAGGAAAGGCAGGGATCCGAGAGGGATATCAGTGGTTTTAGGCGCATTTAGCCGTTATATTCTCGACAGCACGGCTCGCGGCGCGCTGACGAGGAGTAGGAAAATGGAGGCCTACGGGAAACAGCGATACGCGATTATGGAAGCAGCGCTGTTAGATGCAGAACACGACGAACTGCTTTTCGCTAAAAGAACAATGCTTCTTGATTTGCTGGATGCAACACAAAAGGACATGAATCCTACCCCACTTTATGAGGAGCGGCTTGAGGACGCCATTGATGAAGATCGAAGACCCCACAGTCGGCGGGCGGAGCGGGCGCACCCAGCGGGAGGAGGGGGAAAGCCTCTCGGGCAGTCGTAGCCGCCTAGCGGGTGTCCGACGCACTGGACGCCTCACCCCGCCGCGCACGAGAGCCAATGGAACATCGTCCCTTGATGACGCGCGCCAGTCGATAGGAGCCTATGCCTCAGATTTCGGTCACATGCGACATTGAGACGGGGAAGGAGCCGTCTGGCGCGGCTTCAAAGCTGATGACGAAGGTTCGCTCCATGACACAGTCAATGCTTTCGCATTAAAAGTGAAGGCGTGCTTTTTGCATTACTTCTTCCTAGTCTAAGAAGCTCCTGAATTATGCTTCTTGGTTAGTTGGGCATTTGTTAAAGCTGCTGGCCTTGGCCCTTTCGTGGAAGATTCATATTTCGTCTCGGAAGTACTCTTGGATAACTTTTTAATTTTATTTTGTTAGCTTGTAAGTGACAAGAGGCAAAAGGTTTCACGTTAATATCTTAAGCAATTTGTACCTCATAGAAGTGACCAACCTAAAAGAAAATACCGCAAATAAGTTTATAAAACTACGATATAAGCTCGACCATATTAACTTCCATACAAATTCAGAACGATAGGACGTTATCCCACGTAATAAACCAGTTTCTAATTGTGGGGTTTCGAAATGCAATGGTTCAACTTTGTACTTCATCCAAAACGTACGAAGATTTTGCACTAAACTATGTGAGCGACATTCTATGTTCTCGACATGGGGCGCAATATTAGAAATTCGTTATTCCTTTTTATTTTATGTATTCTCTGTGACGGACCAAACACTGCGTGTACCTGTTTCCACCCGGACGTCCTCGCCCCTCAGTATACCTTTCAGATCCCCGTCAAGCAACATTGGCGGACGCCATTTCATGGCGACCACTCAATGTGGCTTGCTTGCGAATATACAAATATTGGGTGAGCTCCAATATGCATTCCGAAGAGACACAGGACTTGGAGATAACTTTTCGTCACTCTACAATGTATAGAAATAGTAGCGAAGAACCGAACCTACTTATGGTTAGCTTATTTACATATCGAAGGAGCGTACGATAATGTGAGCCAGGAAAACCTTCTGTGGTCAGCTGAAGGAGTACAATCTAGATGCCAGTTTAGTTGGACCTTTTCAGCAGGTGTACGTGGTATAAGGTAGAAGTAACATGAGAAGCCGAAACTACGCGACCCGCTGCATTGGAAAGAGGGACTCAGGGAGGAGACTGTCTGCCTATCACCTCTACCTCTTCATAATATATTCCAGAGTGAAATTCGAAGAAGATTAGAGCAGAGCAACTTAGGTTTTGATGTGAGTTGCATGTAACGAGGGGGAAATTTAATACAGGTATTAGGCCAGAACTGAAGTATGAGGACGACATAGTACTTATGGCAGATAGCCAGGATACATTACAAGAGCTAGCGTCAATACGTGCATGGAAGGGGACACCTTGTCATGAGTTTTAGTTTAGTGGTGACAAGTCTGGAGTAATAGTATTTTACCACAAAACAGGGAACCCCCTGAGGATCCAAGATGATTGCGATGATACACGCAGGAAAATAAAAATATCTGGGAGTCTGGCTCAATCAAGAGAAGGAAATATATAATCGAACATGAGGAGAATATAAATAGAAAAGGGGGAATAAATTCATCTATTTTAATGATCAAGGCACTACGGAAAAATAATAGATATGATGTGGTCAGAGGTATATGAAAAGGAGTGATAGTACCAGGACTCTTTTTTGGCAATGGGCACTGTACATGAAATCAGGGGTTCAATCAGGAATAGAAATTCGACAAAGAAGCGTAGGTAGATTGGCACTGGGAGCACATAGAAAGACACCAAATTAGGGAGAACAAAGGGACATGGGCTGGCCGTCTTTTAAGAGCAGGGAGACAATTAGTAAATTGAAATTGGAACCAAATTACACAGCAATCGTTGTATACACGGTGGGCATGGAAGGTATTCAAGTGTTTATACATTAAAAGTTTAAACACAGAATGAACAAACCGAACCCGAAAGCTTACGTTTAAATACTTAGTAGTGATGGGGCTGAGCAGACGATTTCAGTGGACAAGAAAGCGAACGAGACAAAACAACAACAAAAATGGGTGGGAAAAGAATGCAAGGAAAATCAGCTCTAACGATGTACAGGTCACAGAAACAGGACATATCAAGGAAAAATATGTTTGACAATTCACTGGTTAAGTTTTTTTCTGTTTGAGGCGAGAACAGGAGTCTTGGGGACGAGCGTATAGGGCTAAACTTCGGAGAGAGACACATTATGTGCCGCCTGCCAAAATGAGAGCGAAACACTTAAGCGCTTGGTTTTCAAGTGCACGGGGCTTCCGCCCTGCCCTCCCGGAAGGGGTAACAGATTTGGCCGGGGCCCTGGGTTTCGCTGGCAACAATGAAAAGACGGAAGAGAAAAGAATTACTGTCACAAAGAGGTGATTAGAATGATTGGTGGAAATTATCTAGGGAAAACTAAATGATGCAAAACTAATTAGCACGGATAGGAACAGGCGGGAAAGGAGGAAAATTGGGACTCCCTCCCGCGTGGCTCCGGCACCAGGCACGTAGCCAGGGGGGTTGGGGGGGGGGGGGAGGCATGGGGCCCGCCCCCCCCCCCCGAAATCTTCCATTTTGCGCAGGGCCTCCTCTCTCCCATCCCCCTCATACAGCATTTTCTCGATGGGCGGGCCACCCCGAGAACAAAATCCTGGCTACGTGCCTGTCCGGCACAAAGTCTGAACCCTGTCTCCCTGTGGGTTCGGTGCTGGGGTAACGACGGTAGAGTCTGACCAGAAAAAATTGCCAACTCCCTCCCGGGGGAAGAGGCGGGGGTGATGTTTTGAGTTTTTTTCCCTATCGCACAAAGGTTAACTTGGTGTCTATCACACTGGCTGGTGATAGGGGAAGAAAATTGGACTAGAAGGGCGGGAGGAATCGTTATGTTTGTCTTTTTAGACTTAGGCTAGGTGGCGTAAGCTACCGCTCGTTACAAAGGGCGTAGCCATTAACATCCATCAATCATCCATCCATCTATGAATTCGGCACGAGGCGTGTGATCGGATCTGAATCCTCGCCAAACGCTGACACAGCACTGCGCTTCCCGATACGAGCCGCGAGCCGAGCTCACGCACTAACACTGGCGCAGCCCCCATGTGCTATCATGGAGGTAGGAAGCTTGTGGAGGTGACCTGCCGCCACCAGAGGTGAAGCCAGAAGTGTGGGGGGACGATGAACGATGACCAAAACCACAGCTGTGGTTTTGGTACTATAGGTGCCCGCAGGCGGGCACCTGAGGGTGTCCAAAACAAGAGTGGTTTCGGTCATCGTTGGGGTACGTGCTCTTCCACACTTCTGACTTCACCTCTGGTGTCGGCATGTCACCTCCACAAGCTTCTACCTCTATGTGTCCAATACATGCTCGTAGTGCGTGCCCAAACAATCGCGGACTCGGATAGCAGGTGCAGCTGCTATCTACACTTCGTTTCAACTTAAGTGCAGATGTAGCCGACGCTACGAGCTAAGGGGATCATTCAACCCGAGTCAAAAGTGCAAGTCACGGGACCTTTTATGTACAGAATCATGACGCTACGAGCTAATGGGACCAATTAAGCGGCGTCAAAAGCCCACGTCACTTCGCCTTTTTTTTCGTTTATGATGAATTCAGCGATGATAGAACACGTTCAGAAACATGACGAACGCCATGACGGTGCGCTTTTCACGCTGTCTGATTGGTCCCAAAAACTCGTAGCGTCGGTTGCGTCTAAACCTAAGGGTGAAACGAAGTATAGATGGCACGCCCTCTTGAAAAGGGTCTATTTGCTCATCATTGCTCGTAAATTGGCAATGCAGATGCGACACCCTGAAAGGAGTAACTGATCTCTCGAGAGAGCACGCCGCACCTCAACTGTCGCCAAGCGGGCTGCCTGCAGATGCCCCCACAAGGTCATTCGCAGACACAGCGCTCAGCTGAGTGCGGAGCCTAACGTCACCCTCTTGAGAAGATTGTAATCTGGAATAAAATTTGATGTAACACATGCTAACGAATTTTCTTCTCCGTGCTGACATTCGTAAACGCGAAACGAGACATGCGTCGGTTTGCATCGTAAAGTGTGAAAACTGCTTTCTAGGTTTTGGTTCTTTATTTATGTGATTTTCCACGTGAAGTGATACTACTAGCGTCATTCACAACAGTTTCCGAATAAAACAGGAGCATCTTCCTACCTTCTCCTGACAGCTTTCACAACAGAAATAATCATTTATACGTCTTTTGCTCAAACTCATCAGGCGGAGGACAATCCGTATGTCACTTTCTGTGCAGAACGACCATTGACCATTCCTTCTCTACTCTCAAAGAAGTCATATTTAGAGGTTATCCTTTGAATTACGCTGAACAGGACGATGGGGCGCAGAAGAGACTTTACTCAAACACATAGTTTATTCTCTATCATATCATCGCTTTGCCGCTTGGGTCAATTTACCTTGCGCTTTGTCAACCTCGAAGTGCAGAACAAATCATTTTGGGAACCTCCTTACCTAGATCAGGAAGTCCGTTCCTACCAGTTGTCCTGCTGAGCAAACTTTCCGGTGAAGACTGGGATCGCACATTACCTATCGTTGCGACACCTAGCGAGTCTCACCTTCGCAGCCAGCAGCGTTCGTTAACAGAGATTTTAGAAACAACTCTGTCATGTCCTTAGCGGACCCGGCTGAGTCGGGATGAAGCGTCCTCCACATGAAACGTGCTCTTCTTATGCACGAGATTGTTCCTTCAAAGGTAAGGAAGATGAAGAGACAACAAGCATAAAAAAAAAAAGAGATCAGGAGAAGTCGAAGTCATCAGAGATATATAGAAAATATTACAGGTAAAGACACATTTTGCCCCTTTTCGTTTTCAGATATCCGATTGCATCTATGCAACATGACAGAAGAAAATATGGAAGAGTGAATGGTAAGAAAAAGTGTTCTAAAAAAAAGCAAATAACAAGTGAACAAGATGCATTTTTCACATTATGAGACCTTCGTCAAGCGAGTTCAGCTTGTAACATAGGCGCACGGAATTGCACTGGTGGTCGTCGTTCTAATGACCTACTGCAATCGGGAACTGTCCACAAAGAAGTGCCATCGCGCCTACTGCAGGTACAGACCAGTGGCCACTGCGTTTCGTCACGCTATGACTGCGCTGGCGCTACGCACATGTCCTTTGCTTTCACGGATGCCCGACAGTGTTGTACGTAACGGCTATTCCAAGGAACGGCGTTCCTGGAACGCGTTCCTTTTAAGAGGAACGAAGGAACACCGCCGATCTATTTTGAATCGGTGGAACTGGAATGGGAACTCGTGACATTTTGAGTGGAACGGAAAAAGGAACGGCGTTCCTTGGTTCCCTTCAGTGGGGTAATTTTTATTTTATTTCTAAGAGGGGAATTTTAAAAGTATAAAGACACTATGTTTACGAAGAGCATCGATCTCGTTAACGTTTTGGTTACTTATCTTGGGGTTTATTTTGTTTGATCCTCGCTTCGTAACAGTCGGGTAAAAAAAACTAGTGGACGTCGTTTTTTTTTTTTTTCAGCACCCGAGATTGCGGTAACAGAGCAAAGCTTTCAGTCGAAGGAAAGGACACAAAAAGAGACGTTTCTAACTCAGCTACTTCCTTTGCTTTTTACAAATCTTCATACACTCAGAAATCTAAGGCCGACTGCAGCCATCATTGTACTTCCACGAAGAGACCTACAGTTGCAACAAAGAAGAGGTTACCGGACATCGAGCACACCCTTGTATCCCGAACATTGGTCACTAAAAAGATACACAAAAATTAACCTTTATTCCTTCTCCCTTGTCCCCACCTTCAAACTGAACAACAAATTTGGCCTTCGTGAAGAAGGACTTGTAGTTTTCAAGACTGACCTTCCAAGAGCCCTACCCTCTTCTTGACTTGCTCGTCTTGCCGGCAGCAACATCGAGAAGCAACTACTGCTAAGTTCGCACGAAGGACTTTGTTAGATCAAAACATGTGAGGTTGTTGTAAAGCGATCATGCAACGTGGGGTAACAGTACATAAGGCTCGTCTCATTTGCCCATCACAAACATAAATATGATTAAAATTTATGATCTTTAAAGATGAACATATTCACAAATAAAACCCTGCTACCACTTGTTTTCTTCTCCTGGCCCTCTCCCACCCCGGCATTTAACTTTGTATGTTCCCAGGGATTATAAAAAAAAAGTTCTTCAATTTATAAATATGGTAATCAGCAAGATACAAGTGTAACGTGTATGTAACGATACGTTCCGTTTTTTTAAATGTAACGGGAACGAGTTCTTTTTTCACAAATGGGACTTGTAACAGGAACGCACTCCAAAAATCAGAAGGAACGAGGAACTATCTTTTGTTCCTTTTTTTGAGGAGCGTGTATAGAAGAACACTGATACCCGCATATCAGTCGAGGGCGCGCATGACGGGCGACGTTATGTGGCCCTCCTGCAAAATTTGATATCGCTGCGAAATCTCGTCAGTAGGCGTGTGACCGATTTCGTCGCAGAGGTGTCGGCAACCAGTATAGCGCGTGCCCTATAAACCGCTAACGATTTTTTTATGTTGTCGTTTCCTGCAATTGGCAAATCAAAATCATGTTTATAAAACGTTTATTTTTATCTTTTTTATTAACGTTGGACACTGACACACTGAGTCTTTATTTCAAGGCTTTGACCGTTCGGTTGCTCTCCGAATCAAACGTCCAGAAGTTTTCTAGAGGCAGGTTGTGGTTTCACTCTTGTGCACTTGACATTGTCAGTGTCACAGAGTTGAGTGTAGTATGAGAGCAAGAGCCGAACGATGTTTTTCAATAGACGCTCGACCGGGATACAGTTGCGCTCCAGTGTGGCGTTTGCGTGATTGAAAGAGAGTTATTTGATGCCGTTAGCCAGTACTGCAGCAGCGATCATTCAGACATTTTGCTGAACGTGAGCAGCGTTTGCGCAGAGCTTTCCGTGGCGGCTTCTCAATTGCAAATTAGTCCTATAAATCTTCATTTTGGGTAGGACAAGCCTCCGAGGGTTCGATATTAGAGATTAGCGCAGTTGATAGGGAGCAAGTTGATGGAGCCTTGATTGTGTCAACGCAGGCCGCACAATTAACGTGATCTTCCACGAACTTGACGAGGAATCCCGCATTCAGGCCGATTGTGCTAGATCTCATCCCAGGTGTTGGCACATCTATAAACACAACAGAGTGAGCATCAGGCAGCTGTAAGTTAACATGTATACCTGGAACAGCCTGTAGAAACGCTGGATAGGGTTTCAGAACTTCATGAATTGAAACGCGCGCGGTTTTTTTCGAATGTATCCATAGCAGTCACTGTGCTTGGTGGCACTGCTTTCAGCCATGCCCAAAAGCGTTGCACCAAGTGGACCTAAACTTTAAGTGGTACTTCCACCTGCTGAAAGGCGAAGAAAGCCCATCACCAGTATTTTTTGGAGGGATGAAAGAGCAGTGTAGTCGGTCTGTTCGTTGGGTTCGTTCAACTGCCCTGTGGAGGACAACAGTCTTTCCACGTCATCACTTGAAAACTTTGCTGTTAGTACGTAGCAAAACCCTGTGGTTAGCAGCTTGCGAGTACAGGCGACAGGCGACATGTGTTCCGACGCGACCGCTGGAGCGAAAAAGCTAAACCCACCAATGGAAATAAAAAAGAACCGCAAACCAACGCTTCCGTATTTTCTCTGCATTTTGTCTGCTTGAAAAACGTGAAAACGCAATCCTATGCGCGAGCTTTACCGCCATGCTTTTCCTTCTGTTACGTCGTTCTCCGCCGTGCAGTGAAAATTCCGAACCTTCTGGAAACACGCCGCTCTGCCGCTGCAGCTGGCCAGAGCGTCGCGGCGGAGGGAACATCGCCGCTTCCGGGCAAAATCGCTGCATGTGAAACGCGCATAAGGATGTATCTTGCAGTTTAATCCATGATCGTTTTCAACTATTCGGATCACCTGAAACTCCGCCTCTTCGATGGACTCCAATACTTTCAAAGTCAAATGGTGCAGCTGCTGTCCTAAGACACACTTCCTTATGTCATATCATACTGGAAGCTTGCAAGAGAGTATTACAAAGAAAAGGAAATCGATACAAACGAAACAAAATGGACCGGTACCTACTGTTACATGGTTAAAGAAAAAAATAACTTTCACTGAGGATATGGCTACAAACCTGTAGTGACTGGAAAGACCGAAAAACGGAAAGGACAGCGGATGGGTTGCGAGTTCATTTTCCAAACCAGCCTCTTGTTCCAGTCCTTCAAGATCAACGAAACCGTGGACAACGTCCCTTTTCCTCTCACAAACTGCCGAAAGATTGAATCACATTTCGTCCGCGACTATCGTAAATTACAGGTCCAGAAGGTTTCAGCAAATGCCCCTCGAAGGAATTCATATATCCCTCCGCCACCTCCAGAATCCAATAGCGTCCCATCGTTTCCGTGACGTCGCGGCCAATGCGGGAGGAGGGTCTTGCCTTCCTGTAAGAATTTGCCTTCTCTTTCGACTTTGACTTGGCGTTATGGAAGCCGCGAGATGGAGATTAGGGTTTTTCCCCTCCGATGGAAACAAATACGACTTCCGGGTGTTGCTCTCCGACTTTCCGGGAGTATGCCCGCCGATGGATACAAAGGCGACTTTCAGGGGCTCGGCTTCATCTCCGATGAATACAAAGGTCGCTTTCTTAAAAGTGGTTGTCGGAGACAAGTTGGCATCACTCTGTAGCCAATATCTATCCATTGAAGCGGAACAAGGGACGTTTCCAGTGAACTGTTCTTTCGACTGTGGAGGGATTTGAAACGGGCGCATCACGCTTGTGGGAGAAGCTTCTCTTACCTTCTTGACTTGTAACCGACTATAGCGATCCTTTCATTTCCTAAGACGAATACCACATTTGTATATATTTTGTACAATTAGGGGTTAATAACGGATGAATATCTCAGTATGCAACTTGACCTCTTGATGTAGCCTTTGCTTGATCAGAGACGATACAACTTCACCATTGCAAGCACCGACGTAGCGGTTTAAGGTGCTGCGGCCAGGCAACGTAAGGTGACCGGACTCTCTGACGACGTCATAGCCGCATGAAGCCTTGGCACGCCGTAGTATGCATTGACGAAGCGTTGACATCTACCGCATGTGCATTTTTGCCGAAAGACATCACAAGAAAGCTGACCTGGAATGAGTTTCGTCGAGCATTCTTTCGAAAACAATGAAACAACGGTTTCGAAACTCAACACGTATACCTATATAGGCAGAAAAAGAAGGAGCATAAATGTAAATACTGGAGTGCATGTAGATTTTGGCAGTGATTAGACAGCGGCCATTGGAGGCATGCATTTGGAAATGTTGCTAACATCTGGTATACGTACCCGAAGAACGGCTCCGTTTGCTGCAAGAAGAAGCTTCCGAGTACTGGCAACTTCTTTCTTCAAGATCGCCACTTGTGCTTTGAGCGCCCAATTTCTTTTTTTTACCTAGTTTGACGCTGTTTTTTCAGTTTCCTGACCTGGTTGATCGTTGCTCACACCTTCAGACCCGTCATTTCTCTCAGCATTGACAGAGTACGCCTTCGCTGTTCAGTGATTCATGGCTTCGTGGCATTTGTACTGTCTCATGAAATGGTCCATAATGAGCGCCAGCCAGTCCAACAGTCACGTAAAGTGGAGTTTGACTTGACTCTCCCGCGGCGACGTTCATGTGCACAGATGGCTTAGATATTTAGCAGCATAGAAGACAAATGTTTAAGGCTAATTTGCGGCGGTTGTTATGCGATATGGAGATTTGCAACATAACTAACCTGCTTTTTTGGACAGCCCAGAATTACCATCGGCAATGCCAACACTTTTCAAATGGAAGCACTCTTTCTGTTGAAAGGTTGCATTTTATTAAGCGTAACCAAAAAAGGGTAGGAATAATTTATTTTTTAATATATTTTTTTCTTTTGTTACCTCATGAAAGTCAATGGGCCTAAAGTGCAGGCTGCACACTTTCGCGTAGTTCCTGGGTTGCCATGGAGTTTGCTGTGGCCCTTTCTCAGGACAAAACATCAATTAAAGTGTGCTAAATATGTCCTAGCTATTTCTGGGAACTACTCATATTATGCAAAGTATATAGGAGGAATAAAAAAAATGTCGCTGGTAAACAATGCACTCAACGGAAAAGCTTTTTTTATTTAGACATTACAACATTATCTGATGTTTATGACTTAGGATCATAATAGAGTACAGCACCAGGATTTCTCATAGATTTAGTTGGGCACAGACGCTCCCTCCGCAATTGTTTCTCTACTGTTCTTTCATTTCCCTTCAGTTCAAGTTCAAACGTTAGGTAGCGAGATTCTTATCTAACATACAGGGGTACTAACATACAATCAAGGGGAGACAAGGTAGAGGGTTAATCTTCACGATGTGTTAAATAATAACTAAAATTTGTTAATCAACTTTCGTGTTAGTAAAAATAAACCTTTGGTTCCAAAACCACTACATCAACTCATTTAGAAACATAGGACACGTCCAGCATAAATAAAAAAGGTGCAATTTGGACGCGTCTTTTAAGTTTCAGTTTCCTCTCGGAGCGCATCGGAGCACCAGATATCCTGGCCTCCCGTGCCCGAGGCGCGCATCTACACCATCATCTTCCTCCTAGAAGAAAAGAAACTGTGACGTACGTGCGCTGTGTACCTCAGCCACAGGGGTTCAGGACCGCTGTCGCAAAGATGAGCTGATGCAGGAAGCCGAAACCTATAAAAATTATAACTCCTTTTCACCTTACGTCCAAACGCAGCGGATGCTACGAACCATCGGAGCCAATCCAAGGCCGTGTAAGTGTCACGTGACATTGGAACGAAAAGCAACGACGCGCGGAAAGCCTATCACATGCCACGTTCACAGAGCGGGATCGGCTAGGATGGCTCGTAGCGTCCACTGCATTTGGACATAAAATGAGGCGCCAAAAAACCGTCCTATATTTTTTTTTGTGCAGCGTCGTAAAATTTTGTATTTGCATTAATGAAACAAGAGGTTAGGCGCAAGCGTGATGTTGATGCCTTATATTTAGAAAACCCAAAGACTTTAATTTTGCCCTTTCGTTTTTTTTTTCGTTTTTTCTTTTGTGTAGCATGCATGGTGGCATACGGTGTAAAAACGAAATAAAACAAACGTGAAAAAAATTATACATCATTCTGGGAATATACATCATTCTGGGAAAAAGAACGGTATTATTAAATAAACCCCCGAAAACCACAATTAGACTTACATCT
>JAZHYW010059141.1:0-62032 GCA_037355805.1 Ixodes ricinus | reverse complement strand
TGGCCTGTTCGCACCAGCGGTTCACACAGCTATGGTGTAACGGGTGTAACACAGCAGCGTTTGACTATGTCGAAGGAACTTACGTCGACAATCGACAGCGATTTATCGTTGCTACTATACATTTCACATATAACTTCGTAACAATTACAAATACCTTTCTCGAAAAGTAGTCATATGGAAACTGATTCGAACAGGGGTTTCCCCAGGATTCTAATCAAGGGGGGGGGGGGGGTCCCAATGGCTCGGGGGGGGGGGGGGGGGGGAGGCGATGCGAGGCGAGGCTAGATAAAATATAAAACTGTTTCTTTTTTAGTCCACTAGCTAAATTACAGACGTCTATTAACCAAATGCTCATACCCGTAATGTATGTTTCCCTTTCTCTATATATACACCTGAGAAATGGTGTTTTCTACTTAACTAAAAAAAAAATTCATTTTTTTTTTAGATTAAGGGGGGTGTCCAGGAAAACTAGGGGGGGGGTTTATACCCACCTCTAGGGAGGTCTAGGGAAATCCCTGGATTCGAATGCCGTTGATTTTGGCAGGAGTCTTCTCAGAACAGCAGAAGACTCTTCTGCTGTTCAGCATATATGTTCGCAAATTGCTTCATCGTTTCGGTGTATTCACTTCAGTTTGTTTGGCTAAGTCTACTCGTGTGAACAGGCAGTGGCGTCACAAGGGGGGGAAGGAGAGGGGGGGGGGTGTCGCGGAGGGCTACCGCCCCGGGTGCCGCAGACCCTTGTGACGCCACTGTGAACAGGAGTGATAGGAAGTCGAGTCGTCGAGTTCTGAGCATAACAGAAGTTATTTTACAACAAAATTGATGTTTTTTTTTTTAAGCAAAAATATATTTTTTTAAAAGGTTATTTTTATTTTTGGGGAAAGGAAGGTAGACAAAAAAAAGCAACTTATTTGTTGCTTGACGAACGTCTAGAATAATCAAAGCCTGCGCGCTAGAGTTTTCAGTCATCGTTTGGCTGAGCCAATATCCCATCAACGTGCCGAAGGACACTCGACATCGGGTTCGAATTGAATTGCCGAGCTGGCGTCATCCGACTGTGATGACGTTCTGTAGAGGAAAGGTGGGCCTTGATCATTCTAGTTCGCAGGCCTCGATTATCCTAGTTGCCTTTACATGAGTTGCGTCATGTATGCACTCCCTCCCCTTTCCCCCTGGCTATGCAACTGGTCTGTTCCAATAAAAATTAAATCTCAATTGGATTCATTTGCTTCCTTGCTCCTAGCCTCTCACTTTCCGACCTCTTTTGAACAAACCTGAACTCTGTGGCTCCTCCGCAGGTTCGTTAAACCACATAAACAACTTAATAAATGTAGAGGTTTGAAGCAAAAATTGAGTTCTGTACTTCTGCGATGGCCCTTTTTCATTTTTGCTTTTTGTGTGTTGGTACCACTCTTGTAGTGTCAGTAAGAAATAAAGCAATGAGAAAGTGAGCTTAGGCATTCTGTAAAAACACAAAATAACGTGCCCCAACGTCTGCTCGGCGTGTAAATACTTCTACAGGACTTTAATACATTTGTGCTAGAAACAAAAACAACACCGGGCTACTCATGAATCAGCTTGTTGACCTGCAAAATACAAATCTAAAAACAACAACAACAACAAAGCTTTGATAACACGTTTGTACTCGGTATTAGGCGTTACAAATGACCCTCGTAAACAACTTGGAGTGCATTTCCTCAACCTTCAAATCTATATGCCACAGTACTGGTCCTCAGTTCGAGATCAAAACACTATGTTGAGTAACTTAACCGTGAAAACTATTCCTGTTTTGCCTTCGTAGCAGTGAAAAGCTAAATCACTTCTTACGTCGGAATGCAGCAGTAACAGTTATATTTAAATATTTTATTTCTTTTTACTTTTTACATTCGATGTCGCACTCCGGCAAAGGCTGCCTTTTCTTGGATGACTGAGAAACCAGAAGACAACGAACGCCTTCAACAAACCCTTCGAAAAGTGGAAGTCTGTTCCTAGGTTGTCCCAATGTGAAAACAATCACGATTGCCCCTAGGAGTATGGACGTGCTTCTTGACTCAGGGCTCAGGTAGTAGCCGCGTCCCAAGCAACAAACGACAGCGACACACGACAACGAGCGACAAATGACGCCGACAGACAGCCTGTTTGTCGGAGTCCGCCGTCCCACTTGGCGGACACGACGCAGGATACGGGAACACTGAAACTTGTTTCCTTTTGGGCTGAAGTTGTCAACAAAGCACTTCAAAATACACAGACAAACATAGTATGGCGACGCGGTTTTCGCGTTTTGCTCTTTGGGCGTGAAACACGCCGACAAACACAATGAAAGCGAAGACGATAACTTTATTTCTTCATTGAAGTTTCGGCTGGTCTTCATTTGACGTTGGCGACTTTCAGCAAACAGTCGTGACGATCGACACTCAAATTTTCCGAACTATGAATTCCCGAATCCATCCTCTTTTTGGGTCATTCTAGGTGAGCGCCACGGAATTTCAAGCAGATTGTGAGAATGATTGAAACTTGATATCCAAATGATCGAGGCCAGGCGTTTTTTGGGGAACACACGGCATCCCGATTATTACAGAACGTGATTACGCAAGTCTCTCGCCTGTCGGAATGGCTTGCCGGAACGTCGTGTCCTACTTCGTGGTGGGCGGTCTACTTTGATCAGTCCTCGAACGTCAACGTATCCATCCTGATGCAGGGCGCAGACCTCGGCGTCTTGAAGCACCACTTCGCGCTCCAGGTTTTCGCGAGCAATACCAGCCAGCAAATTCCCTTCCGCAACACGACCGCCAGCAAGCAAGCCACGACCACAGAGTTTTGCGGTCCATTTTCCTTTCGCCGCCAACTCCGTATTGGCGGAGAAGCGGTCACGTGCACCGAGCTGGATCCGAACCTCGTGCGGCAAAGCGACCTTGCAGGAGCAGAGTTTCGGGCGGATCAGGTTTCTCGCTCTTAGTTTGCGAAATATACATCCTAGACGAAAATAGAACGAACTGGGAGGTTCCTTGACCATTCAACATTATGTGTAGCCACTGGATACGGTATAATCGCGTTGTTTTATAACGCGAGCGATGTTTTCAAACATGTTTTCAAAGTCTGGAAGAAGACGACACGGAGGACGATTGAGTAGCTCGCGCATCCGGGGTTCTTGCAGAAGCGACGGTCGCTTCCCACAGTGCGGCCTTGGATCCAACATGGCAGCCCCGGTACTCTACTGCGGCAACGATCAGTGGCCGCCAAGGCCTTCTCTGAAAGTCGAGCGGCGGAGCGAGCCACGGGAGGAAGGGGAGGAAGGGTGGGAAGAGAGGCAACACAAGGGACAAGCGAGGAGGTCTCGAGAGATGTTCCTCGGTAGGACTGCTTGCGTCGCTCCAAGTTCAACGACAAACAGAATCTGTTCGTCGTCGGTCCGGGTGTGTTGGTCGTTAGTGTGGGACGGCATCACCGACACGGAACTTCGTGGGGTCGCCGGACGAAAATCGGTGTTTGTCGCTCAAGTTGGGACGAGGCTATTATTGCGCGAAAGGGGGGGGGGGGATGTACAGAGATGTTTGGCGGCTCGACTTCCGGCGTGCGGCCTCCTGCCTCGCTGCGTGGCGCTGCGTGGAATGAATACTGAAATATCTCACCTTTCCCAATAAATCGAAAACTCATAAAAAAAACATTTTGCAGTTTCACCCCGACACAAAACAATAAAGAACGTTTCCATTCCGTTTTTGATCGGCCCAAAAACATTTTTTGTTTGTTTTGATTTTGTATCGTTTCGACACTCTGGCTAAAACACTGACCGTCCATTGAGGTTGACCAAGAAAACAAATTAGTCGTTACTTGTTTATATAGCGGGAGTTTAGTCTGCCAGAATATGGCGACATGGTTATCCACCGTATAGATGAGGAATTTTGCCAGTGCAGTACGATTGCTAGCCTGGGGTTCCAGATCGAAACGGACAGGGGTGGGGATTGAACTTAGGATCCTGAGGTTGACCAACTTCTTGCTGTCTAAACATACACATAATACAATTAGAACAAGAGGCCGAGGGAGCCTGGAAATGTTGGGTATTTTTAGAGCTTGGATTATTTGAATAAAATATTCGAAGCTCTGAGATCGTCACAAGACTCAATAAAGTTTCTGTTTGCATGCGGAACAGACACCGCACGTTGGGAACTAGTACTTCTAAACTAAGTTTAGCTGCCAATTAAAAAAAAAAAACGCTAACAAACACACTTTTGTTTTCTTTGCCACTCTACAGTCGCTTAACCATCCCCCAAAGCTACCTTCACTCTAAAACAGGTTCCCCATAATATATATATTTTTATTGGTAAGGTTGAAGACACGTGCGTCATATTTCATGGATAGTTTCTAAATCAGTTTCATGGGCAGGATTGGTGCGATAAACGAGCGAAGTCTTCGATGAGGCACTCCCGGTATTTTGCAGTTTATGTTGTTATTGACATAAAACGTGCTTTTATTTTGTCAACACGAATGTGTCGCACTACGATTTACCACAAAGGTCCCCGGTGGAGGTATATTTTCTGCGACAGAATTTCAATAAATGAACATGCCTGACTGAAAAAAAAAAAAAGTAAGAAACCCCTTATGAAAGTGTTCCCTCTGTTGAAGCTGTGAAATCCCTGTACACTGGCGGGCACGAGTGCGGGCTTCTTGCGCTCGATTCCGGCCCTGCTGCACATACCCTCGAACAGTCACCACCTGCTCTTCTTGCACGTTTCGCGGTGACGGTTGTTCCACCATTGTAGTACAGTGGGTCAGGTCTTCTTTCAATCGACACGTGACTTTCGAACAGACTTGTGCCCGTCTTGAATACTCTACTCAAGACACTGTATGTCAAACACTTTTGGTAGTATTTTGGATTCTTGCAAATACATTTAGTCGAGTATTTGCTACTCAATCTTTATTATACATTTCTCGCTATCTTGTACTCAGTATTTCACTTCCAGCACGAAAATGCGCGCGAATAGGATTTTCCTACGAGCACAGGCACTCCCTTGACCAGACAACCTAGATCCCGCTGGCTTTATTGAGGAGCTGCAGTGACCTAGATTGGACTTTCCCAAAGCCCCTTGTGATTTGGGCTTAGCTTTTGCTCCGGAGCTCATTCGAAAGCGTTTCTTTGATCACCTTCTAAATGCGCGCATTGTTTCGTCCTGTAAATCCTCAAGTTTCGCACGAGGTGGAGTCATTTATAAATTCTATAGTCGGTGACAGCTTAACTGTTCAGGGAAACTCCCCTTTCCACTTTAGCAGGGCGAACGCTGGAGAAAAGGTCGCCTCTCAGCCTTCGCTCTGCTATGGTGGAAAGAGGTGCGAGAAGCTTCCTCTGAACTCCTTAATCCTACTATAGTGGATTCTGATTCTGGACTCTTGACCACCTGACCTCAGTGCGTGAAGAATTGTTGCAACTGGTGCAGAAAGGGGCAGGGAAAGGGGGTCTAGAAGCGGTTTTGTGGACGCTCTCCTGTCTTTCCCTCTGACCTTCTTAATATATTTTCGCAGGTACATGTGCTCCTTTTCGCTTTTGACGGTGGGGCAAAGTACATGCTATTGGCACGTGTGTCGTTCACTCGTGTACTCGTCGAAAAGTCTGACTGCCTCATCAACTTCTAGTTCGGCTGTTATGGATATGCAATTAGTGCCGGACTACATGTCAAGTCCCCCGAATCGCGACGGGGCACGAACTTATTGCGGAATCCGTCATGAGTCGAGCCTGCTGTCAACCTAAACCACGGTAGCTACCATATCTACAATACATGAGTCTAGTGTGTTCCTAAAACATTTCTGCATGCATTATGTTGCATATCCCGAATTAGTTCAGCACAAACTTCAATTGCGGCGTCAAGGCGCATCTTGAAGGTCATAGAGATCAGAGCAAAAGTGATTTTTACAGAAATCATCAGAAATAAAGCACCCTTTCCTCACTTTTTCTCCTATTACCTGCTTGCAATCCACTCGCTAAGTACCTTCAAATGTATGTCAATTACTTCTTCAAAGTTTTTGTACTCTACTCAAGATAGTTCGTACTTAAAGTAAGTTAAATAGTACTCTAAATACATTTTCAAATGGGCATTCAGTATCTTAAATATTTTGTTGAGTATTTGGCACAACACTGCTTTCGAAAGGGGTCTATTGGAACATCTTTCTTCCTACCTGCATTCGGCATGGCATTTACCTGCAAATTACACCATAGCCTCGGACAATGGCGTACCAACTTGTTTTTGAGGGGGGGGGGGAGCAAGCCAGACCTTCCCCCCTCCCCCCCCCCCCAGCGCCGGGAGGCGGTACTTCTGGTCTCCCTAGTGCGCCGCCGGCCAGTGTTTTCTCTGCCCGGTGGCGGCTGATCTGCCCCCCCCCCCCCCCCCCCCACTTTAAGAACTGTGGAGGCGACCCGAACCCCCCCCCCCCCCGGTTGGTACGCCCATGGCCTCTGAGATCCCGAAGCGTACGCGCGAAGGGGATCGCGGAGGCCATGATTACACAGGTCTGATTGGCGCAAGTGCCGATAGATGGCGGAAACGGTCCACAAAAGGTAGAGGTTTTCGATGTTGCTTTCCGGCTGCAAACGCTTTCTATGATTTGAGTTGCATGAATCTCTCTACGATGCCAAGGCTGATGCAAAAGGTGCAGTCTATCGCCATCTGTCGGCTGTTGCGACAATCATATTTGCATCTTTTGCACGCATTAGACCCCTTTTCCTTCTCCACCCCCCGGCCCCTCCCCCCAAAAGAAAAAGAAACAACAACAAACAAACAAAAACAGACGAATAGAAAAAAAAAATGTAGGTACGAGAAAGCGGTTTTATTTTCAACTTCTTACACGGGCAAGTTCGGGCTCTGAAATCTTAACACACCAATCCACAATGTTCGCGAGCGCTGCTTTGTTTTGAAAGAAAGCCTAAATAAACGAATAAACAAAGTGTCGTAAAAACTCTAAAAAAAGATCAACATTTTAAAAGTTAATTGAAACTGCTTAGTTATATACCAAGCTAATGGAGAAATTTTGTCTCTTTTCTAGTAGTCTTAATTTAGTTTCAATACTAAAAGAACCCAAACGTAAATTCCCTTCTCTTTTTAAATTCTTGAGCCGCAAAAAAATAAAATAATAAAACACAAACACACACACACACACGGCATAGTTCGGCTTCCTTGTTTTAGGGGTTTATTTTCCCTTAAAACCAGGTGTTTTTTCGGCGTTAAATTTTTCTCACGTATTCCGTGTTTTTCGGTGACTAAATCCGATGTCGTATAAGCAATCGGCGTTTATCGGGGCTTAGAAAACACGAAACGACGATCCCTCAGCCTAAGGGAGCATGGGCGCGGGTTCACATACTCGAAAAACCGATGCCGATAATAATTAAGAAAAAGAAAAGGTTTCCGAAAAACAAAATATTAGGTAGCCTCCTCTTCAGTTTTGTGCGGGCTATGTTCGGGATTAACGCAAGATAAAGCCATCGACAAAGTTAGTTTTTTTTTTTTACCAATAAGTTTTTTTTTTAATTTTTAGGGTACAGTTATCTGCGGTTTTTCGGTTGTCCCCGATTTCAATAAAACCGGCTCGGGGTTTACCTTTCGAGGCTTATCGGTTTATATTGAAAACGCTCTTTTAGATGCGGAGCATCTCTTGCTCAGGTCTATGTCCCGCGACGTCGGCGTCGTCCGCACTCACACTACGCATGCGCAACTCTCCTCCTTCCCTCTCTCCAACAGCTGCGCGTTACTCTCTCCGCTCTCTCTCTCTCTACCAGCTGCGTGCACTTCGCGTGCGTTCGCTTCTACTCACACCGCGCGCGCATGCGCAACTCTCCTCCTCTAGTCTCTTCTTCTTCAAGTGTGAATATAAGCAGCGGTAGCGCGCTGCGCCAACAGCTGCGCGCGTTCCCCGGAGGAGTGAAAGGAGGATAGTTTTGGGCGCGCGGGTCGCAGCGCCACGCCAGGGCTTTCCAGTGGGGTGGGCTTTCCCCGCAACTCTGCGGCTGTCGTCTGCTAGCGTTTCTCGGCCGCTCGCGTCCGCCACAGCCCAAATCCGGCCGGCCAATAGAAATCAGTCAAGAAGGGAATAAATTAACTACGATCCGCGATGCTCCGCATCACCCCATAGTTCCCCTCGGGAAGATGGTGTAATTGTTTTTGTAAATTTTTATTTTTTTTATTTAAGGGTACAGTTATTTGGGTTTTTTTTCGGTTATCTTCGATTTCAATGAAACCGGCTCGGGGTTTACTCTTCGAGAATCCTATATATAATGAATTTTCTTTTTTTTATATATAGTAAAGCATATAAATAAGTATACGTGAAGCAAAAAACAAATCCTGACTCGTTCTCCTTTTCAAGAGGCGATTACTTTGGTCTATTTCAATATTTAGATAACGTAAACTGGGCACACATATACAACATGACTGATGTAAACTGTGCGGTAGCAGCGTTTACTAAACATATCGTATCTGCACTTGAGCGCTTCGTTCCTAAGAAACGTCCTCAAACAACTCGTTATCCTCACTGGTATTCTTTCGAGCTGAGATCAGCTTTAAGATCCAAATTGCATTATCATAGGAAATATAAGGCTTCTAACTCAGCGTTCTGGTACGCCAAATTTTCCGAATCACGTGCGCAGGCAAAGTCGTTGTTGCAGCGCGATAAGAGAGTGCACCATGAGTCAGCAGAGCGCAGTTTATATCGTGACCCATTGCAGTTCTGGAGGTAGTACGTCAAGAACCGTACAGCCACAACTTCATCGACAACAAACATCGCTGACTCGTCTGGAATTCCGATTAGTGAACCCGAAGATGTAGCGAACGCTTTTGCGAGCTATTTTGCCTCTGTGTATTCTTGCAGCCGGAATGGTTTATCTGCGCCTGACGTTGCTGACAGTGGCAGCGATTGCCTATCAATTCCATTCTTTGAAAACGCTGACATTAAACTTGCAATCCAAAAACTAAAACCTAAGTTATCGGTCGCATTTGACGGTATCCCGAGTTTTATTGTCAAAGGATGCTCTTCCATTTTCACACCCATTCTAACGCATATTTTTAACCTTTCATTATCGACTTGCACTTTTCCTTCGATTTGGAAAAACGCGATAACCGTGCCGATACATAAGAAAGGAAGAACAGATGATCCAAAAAACTATAGACCCATTTCATTATTATGTCCATTTGCAAAGGTTTACGAAATAGTACTTTCGGAACATATTTCGAGCTTTTTTAAACATAAGATCCTCCCCTCACAACATGGTTTTGTGCGCGGAAGATCAGTGGAATCAAACTTGGTGTCTTTTCTTAATTTCGTTTCGCCTATTGTGTGTCAGCGGGGTCAGGTTGACACTGTATATTTTGATATGTCTAAGGCATTTGATTTGGTTGACCACTCGCTACTTTTACAAAAGCTGAAATCGTACGGTATGAGTACTACACTATGCACATTGCTTCACAATTATTTGTCCGATAGACACAACTTTGTACGTATCCTTGGTCATCTCTCCCGGCCTTTTGTCACCCTCTCTGGTGTTCCCCAGGGGTCCATTCTTGGGCCCATTCTTTTTAATGTTTTCATAAACGACCTTAGCTCATGTGTTCTACATTCAGAAATCCTGCAATACGCCGATGACATCAAGGTATTTAGGCAGATAGTATCTGTAGAGGACTGTGTGAAACTAATGGATGATGTCAAATCAGTGAGTAATTGGTGTAGTCTCAACAGGCTGACACTTAATCCCACTAAGACTGTTGTTATGTCATTTGCTAAGAAGCTAAGGCTTTTTCATTTCTGTTACCAACTCGGCAATGCCCCATTGCAAAAGGTGGATTGCACTCGTGATCTTGGAGTTTATATAGACTCTTCTCTGTCATTTAATACGCATGTCAATAACATTGTCAACGCCTCTTTCCGTACGTTAGGTGTCATATCCAGAATTACACGTGAGTTTTCCATGTCGGCCTGTATTATGCAGTTATACTTTTCATTAATTAGGTCTAAGCTAGAGTTTTCCTCAGTTGTGTGGAATTCTATTGGGCGTACGCACCAAGAGTCGATTGAAAATGTCCAGAAACGTTTTTTTCGAATTTTTTACGACCGCTATGTTGGTCGCACTGTTTACTTTGAATATAAAAGACTTTTAGAACGATACAATTGTTCTACTTTGAGTGCCAGACGACGCGACAGAGATCTCATATTTTTGTTCAAATGCCTTCACGGAGTCATTGATTGCCCTGACCTAACTTCAGCGATAAATATTCATGTTCCGAGAAGATTTTTGCGAATTTCTCTTCCATTTTATGTTAATCAATTCTTCCAAACCTGCCCCATGACACGCATTCAGACCTTGTATAATACTTTCGATGATTCCTGCATTGACATTTTTAACCCATCTTTTGCAGCGTTCAAGTTTTCTCTTACAAATCTATAAATTTTAACCCATCTTTTGTAGCGTTCAAGTTTTCTCTTGTCAATTTGTAGAATTATTCTTCTTTTTGCTGTATGTTAATTGTGCATCATTACAAAGGCGAAAGCTGTTCATGAGCACAAAAAATAAACAAATGAATGAATGAATGAATGAATGAATGAATGAATAGTGCACAGAGATCTGAAATTGACACAGAGAAACTGCTCGACGTTGCGCACAGGCTCTAAAGGCGCGTTCACACCGGCGATGTGCAGCAGTCGCGGGATAACTCTCATCGCAAAGCGACCATTGAGGAAAAAGTGAAAGCCGTTTACAACTCCCTGTAACGCCGAATTAGAGCGCAGCTCTTGAGGAGGAGGAGGGGGAGGGTACGGGGGGGGCAAGTGACCTCGGGGGAAGGGGAGAAGGGGGTCCGCCATGGCCTCAGGGGGGTCATTGGCGTCACTGATGACGTCATCAATGATGATGCCGATGCGGATGCCGATGACGTCATCAGTGACGTCACTGATGACGTCATCAGTGATGATGACGATGACGAAGACGTCATCAGTGACGTCACTGATGACGTCATCGGCATCCGCATCGTCATCGTCATCACGTGCCCTGGGGGACCACGTGACCCTCGGGGGGTCACGTGACCTCGGGGGGCAGGGGGAGGTCACGTGACCTGGAGGTCACGTGACATCGGAGGAAGGTCACGTGATCTGGGGGTCACCTGACCTCGGGGGAGAGGTCACATGACCTGGGGGTCACGTGGGGGTCACGTGACCTCGGGTTGCATGCAACTCAGGTTGCCTGCAACGCCCGCACTGCATGCAACTCAGGTTGCATGCAAGCGGGCGTTAGGCAACCAGTACATGCAACTCGGGTTGCATGCAACTTACGTTTTCTGAAACGCCCTGTTGCATGCAACTCAGGTTGCATGCAACCTAAGTTGCGTCGCTGTCGGCGTAACCGTAAGTTGCATGCAACTTAGAGGGATTGTCCGGTCAAAACCGGAAGTACTTAAGTTCTTGCGCTCGTTACGTCGAGGGAGCCTTCATGTAGAGAAAGGTCATTTTTATTTTGATATATGATCTCCCGTTATTAATTAAACCTTTCATGAGCCTATGTACGAAACTGCACCCCGAATTTCGCCAGTGGCAATGGCTGACATCCGTAGGTGCTGCGTGACGTCACAAAACGCAAAGGTTTGTCGGATGGTCGGGATAACAAGCGTTAGTCGATGAATGTATTGTATTTTGTTTCGAATTATATAGTCTCCTAGGCTGTACCCTACTTAAATACGGTTCTTTAATGCAGTTCCCAAGCATGTGCAAAAAAGTCACGCCTTTTAGCAGGAAATTACTCGCAGACAGCCATAAGCTTCGAGCAAACGTATGCCATTTCGCGCAAACACAACTGCGACGGCCACCGACCGAACTAGGGGCGCTTGCAAAGCAAAGGATGCAGATTTCTCCTCTGAAGCGGCACCTAAGTACACGAAGCGGCATCTGGGTACACGTCAGCGGATCCACTGGATCGGTGATGAGGCTGCGGGTCGCTCCCTCAGAGGCGATGTCCGCGGGTCGAAAACAAACGGCGAATCGTTCAAATGCATGTCGTCACTTGACTTGGACGAGCTTGATGAATCGTAGTCACGCTCCATTTTCACACGCGGGTCAAACAGAATCGGGCTGAACGCATGCTAAATACAACCAGTGGCGTCGCGAGGGTCAGCGGCACCCGGGGCAATAGCCCGCCGCGCACCCCCCCCCCCGCTCTCGCGTGGCCCGTCGCGACCCCCCCCTCCCTTTGAGACGCCGCTGAATACAACTTCTGGTATCGTTTCCAGGTGGCCTTGCTGTTGGTTTGAGTTTCGCTGCATAATCAAATTGATTAATCCGATTTGGGCGAGGAGTGGATGGACGTAGTTCATTATCGTTGGCACAGCATCACACCTCAGCTTACGAGCCTTCTGTCCGCTTAGAGCTCAGCTCGTAGCTCTCTTTGTGAGATGATTGCTGCATCAGCGGGATCTCGATCTTGACGGGAACCTAGGCCCTATGCACGGCGACGATCCACTTCGCCCGTCACTGCACGTCTCGCGGAAAAATGTGGAACGTCATGTCTTGGCTCGCATGTGCTGCCCGGTGGTCGTCTGAACCGGCCTTAAAGGCCGGTTCGGACACTTGCAGTTTGAGTGCGTTTGACTGCGTTGCGGCGAGAACCGAAAGCGATTCACCGGCACACCTGTGCTTCGTATGAAGCGTGGAATACAATTCAAGGAATCTTTTTGGCACGCGATATAAGCAGCAGGGATGTCCTGGTGTCTCGCTGCCGCAACGCGGTCAACCGCAGTCGCAGCACTGTGTGAACCGGGCTTTACGGTTCGGAGGACCCGGCTGTCCCCATCGTCGCTGGACTCCGGGCCGGCGTGGCCATCAGAGACAGGAGGCTCCAGAAGAGCCAGACGAAAGAAAGACACGTCTGATCCCGGGCGTGGGCTGGTAACGACTGGCTCACGAAAACTCGTGAGCCCCAGTTTATTGACAGAAAAACCCAGGTGGCGCCAGTAATAAGAAATAAAAGGAAACATGGCGCCATCTTTTAAACAAACAAAATAACACAAGAAGATGGCGACTGGCGCCATCTATCGCTAATCAAGATTACTACATTCTTCCTTCCTTAAAAATTAAGAAAAACGGAGGGAAGTACTGGAAGACATGCATACTCTTAACAATGATCAAATACTGAATAACAATAATATTTTAAAACTCTGTCACATTATACTTAACAACTGTCCAACTACTCAGTGGAAAGTTCAACATCAACACGATACACTTTTCCCCCTTCGATAGGGAGAACGAAACGTCGCAAAACTGTCTGCACGGACACCAGAGTTCATTTTGGGACTGGCCCAACTAGCACGTTTCGTCGGAAGCCGACGACAAGACGAAATTCAAAGCATATTTTATCAAGAGCATTTATGTGTTATGCAAAAGTCCATGTCCATGACACCCTTGTAGTGTATTGATTAGTTTGTTAGTAGTGTTGTTTTGTGTCTTGTATTTGTCATGGACATGTCTTTTTAAGTACCTTGGCCAAGGATTTTTACTATGAAGATATGATGATGCATCAGAACTATAAGCATGTGTCACTTTGACTGCTGCCTTCGAGGCTGCCCAACAGTGTCAACCATGGGCTGCCAACAAGTAACAAAAACAGTTTTACGTTTCAAGACACTTGTGCACTTAAAAAAAAATATACTCATGAACGACACATATTTTACCAAAGTTCCAAAATATCAAATATGGTGAGTTTAACTTGTATGTCTATTCACTTTAGTCCGATTCATAGCTACTATCTAGCATAGACATTACATAGTCTTTGAATCTAGCTGGAAGTCCCTTCTTCCGGCGGGGTCGACCACTTGGAGCTGGTGGCTCAGGCACTGCAGGTGGGACCTGAAGTTCACCTGGGGTCACCTGAAGATCACCTGGGGTCACCTGAAGATCACCTGGGGTCTCGTCTGCGGAGTCTTCGAGTGGGGGCATCGAAGACGGCGTACTTGGGCGAGACCCCAACGGAGTGCTCGTCACGGGCGAGTCGAAGTTGTTTCGTGTCCCTGCCTGCTCCCTAGCCCGGGGAGGAGCTGGAAGTTCTCCAACAGGCCTCTCAGAGGGGCCAGCGACAGAAGAGGACCCGGGCACGGCAGGGCGGCCAGGGTCTGTAGACTGCCTTGGGTCCAAGGATGGACCAGGGCGAGCGGAAGTAGCAGTAACCCCGGGCTCATCAGGGTGGCCAGGATCTGCTGCCTGGCCTGGATCCACGGATGGACCAGGGCCAACAGCGGGAAAAGTTGTTGCAGCTGCAAGATCCGGCTCCACAGGGGAACCCAGCGCTGCAGGCGCCGGTGCAGCAGGAAGACCAGGTTCCACAGGTGGGCCAGACGCTGCCAGGCGAGATGCTGTCAGACTCCCCGAACAGCCATGTGTCGGAGGTCCAACCACGGTTGGAAAAGGTGCAACCATCCTTGGGTAGAAGACCTGAGAAGGCACACGAGTTGTGCCTGTCGACAGGTCGTCGTCATCGTCCCAGTCAGATACTGAAGATTGGTCAGGAGGCAGCTGTGAAGTCTTGGTCAGCTTGGCTGCGTTCCATCTCCTGCCATCTTCCATTCTATATGTTGCAGGTCCTATTTGTGTCTGTATCCTCTGTGGTTCTGTATATTTGCTGTGTAACTTGTCCTGGTGTATAGGCTTGAAAACTCGGACGGCTTGACCAGACTGGAACTGTGGCCGTCTCACAGCCCTGCGTCTATCAGAATAATTTTTCATTTTGTCTTGGTACACCTGTACCCTCTCTGGAAGTTGAGCACGCTGCTCCGAGAAATTGGCAGGGGCTTGTCTCGTCGGCATGTCTTGTACGTCAAGCCTGGACCGGTGAATACGTCCATGCAGTAAAAGAGACGGTGCGAAACCTGTCGCGGGATGCACCGTCCGACGGTAAGCTTCAAGGTGGTCTCGGACAGCGTCCGGAAGAGGGCGACCCTGCACCACAGCCAGCTGGAGGCAGGACTTCAGTACCCGGTTGAATCGCTCAACCTGTCCATTGCTCTGGGGGTGGTACAGTGCCGTTCTCCGGTGCTTGATTCCTTGCTGGCGCAGGAATTCCTGGAATTCTCTTGAAACAAACTGGACACCGTTGTCGGTGACTATCTCGCAGGGGAGACCTTCTCGGGAAAAAACGTTCTTCAAGAAGGTTATCACCGTTGTAGATGTAACTGAAGACGTTGCTTGGACCTCGGTGTCCACGAACTGGGGTCGGGCAGCAACGGGTAAGGGCCATGGTCAGGCCCGGGCGGGAGGCCGGGGTGGCCATCTTGGCCGGGGCTCGAGGAGGATGGTGGCCAGGGACCGCCCTCTTGGGTCTGCGGCGCTCGAACGGCCGCTCGCGCCAGGACTCTCCGTACGTCTGCCGGGCCTCTGCCGGCATCGCCGAGGGTTGAAGTTCCAGGGTTCTCCTGGTGATACTCGCGCGACGCTGCAGCGAGGTGCTCATACTGCCGCGCGAGCTGGAAAGCTCTGTCTAATGTGGGCAGCTGCCCATCCACGGAGTCGCGGAGCATACGCTCATGTACTCGCTTCGAAGTCAATCCTCTCAGGAAAACGTCGCAAAGGATCGCGTCGAGTGCGTCCCCGAACGCGCAAAGAGAACCTTGTCGGCGTAACGCCGAGAGAAACTCTGTCACCGATTCACCCGGTTGCTGAACCCTGTCGAACAGCTTCTTACGTTCGAGCATAACAGACCCGGAGAATTCAAAATGTTTCTCGAGAGTAGTGAGAAACGCTGAAAACTCATCGGTTCCTTCGGGAACCGGCATCTCGTCAAGACGAAAAGAATCGACAATTCGTTGTCCCTCGACCCCAAGCATCGTGAAGAGAATCTGCTTCTTACGAGTGGCAGAGACAGTATCTAAACCAGTAGCACCAAGGAATGCTAAAAATGACTTTTTCCATGCTGACCAAGCTTGATACGGCGCCCCAGGGACAGCCAAAAATGCAGGCGGGGGACGTCAGACCCACTACACCCACGGCGGAACTCGTTTGCGACATGACGGTGTGTCCCCGAAAACACGGGTTGCGGCCTCAAAACTCTAACAGCGTGAGCTGTTGTTTGTTTCCATAACTTAGAGCTTTTGGCCGCACACCCCTACAGCGGTGTGAATCTATGAAACAAGATGTGGGACACCGATACATTGGTGTGACTATGACAACGAACAAGTTCTTTTTACAAGAAGGACTATGTTTAAGACATGCGGAACCAACGGTGTGGTTGGAACACGCGAAAACCAGGAATTGTAGCACGTTGCCTCAAAAGGCTTCAAAAGGAAATGGAAATCGAACGTTAGGGCCCCAACCCAACGTTCGAACACGAGGGACACGGTGACACGTCACCGACGAAGCATACTCAAACAACAAAGTACGGTTACGTTTGCAGAAAAAGCAATGCAACGAACAAAATTCATAAGAAAATTAATGCTCACCGGGGCCCCACTCCCGGTAAAGCTGTTCGTGCAAAAGAAAAATAGACAGACCTCGGCTACATCGCCGCCGAGCTAACCGCGCGTTCCGACGAGGCCCAAATCGAACGGAACAAACGAAAAGAATGGAACGCGCCGGTGCTCCAGACCAATGCACCGGGACGCGGAGTCGTACCATCGCCCGAGAGCGAAGAAAAAAAAAACGTTTACCTCGTCGCCATTTAGTATTTTACAAAGAGAGAAGACTTGACTTGGACGCTGGGTCCGAATACTGACTACAGCCTCCTGCGTGCTCGGGGGCCCAGTCCCGAGACAGCGCAGAAGGTGGAACGCTGGGTGGAACGAGTCCGAGTATACTGCGCTATAACTAAACTACAAAGAAAGACGTGATGGCCGACGCGCCGGCGAGCGGCTTACGGTTCGGAGGACCCGGCTGTCCCCATCGTCGCTGGACTCCGGGCCGGCGTGGCCATCAGAGACAGGAGGCTCCAGAAGAGCCAGACGAAAGAAAGACACGTCTGATCCCGGGCGTGGGCTGGTAACGACTGGCTCCAGCCGAATGCAGCTCCGGAGTTCCCGGTTGGGCCGATAGTTGGCGCCGCGTCGCTGGCCTCTCTCTCGTACGTCCATCCAAAGAGCAGATTTGTTGGTCTACCCAACAGTCTCACACCAGAGCGTTTGGCCGCTGTGCTTTTGAGCGCTGGCGTCGTGTATATGATCTTCGCTACCAAAACCGAAGCACTCTGGGCTCCTCCGACCAATCATCAACCTTCAGTGTGAGGGCAAACGACCGTTTTTGTCTTCTCTTTTTGGTTGAGCTCGTCTCTCCAAGCTTTCAAACCGTTCCGCGCGTGTTGAAATCGAAAGTGTAGATTTTACGGAGTACGGAGCTGCGCGTCTGCGCACAGAAAATGATTAGAGGGATTAGAGACGTCTCTAATTTGACAGATTCTGCCGAGTGGGTTGCGTGCCTCATGACGGCGTATTACGGAGTCTACTGCGCGGCGAAGTGGTGTAACAGTTCTTCAAAACAACTCGGAGTGCTTATTCTTCCGGTTTCCAATAAACGACAGGTGAGCCTTTATATCAAACTTTTGTCAACGTTCGAAACTGGAAGCATTGAAATATATGATCTCTCAATCTTTCCATTACAGCATCGAAATGGATTGCGCATGCAAAGCGCCAGGACTTCGGAAGCCTGCCGGTGAGCAAGCTGCGTCCGTGTCGTCTGTGCAGCGAGCACGCCGGTGCAACCGCGTTTGAAAAATGTTGGAAGATTCGTTTGCGGAAAAACGCGTGCCTCACCGTTCTTGTTACGAATATCCGTTGCTGCAAGGACTGGTTCCCCCAAGTGAGGTGCTGTCAGAGTCTTCAGTTAATTTGACAGCTTCGTGTTTATATCTTAGGATAGAGTATCTAAAAGCACCCACAGTCAGATGTATAGTCACTCCAAAACATTATTTTTTTTCTTCTTTGCGTTGCCAATTAGCGAGTTTATTTATGATTTATCGTTTATTCTTATGCAGCTCGCCTGCAACCCTGCATTAATTAACTTCAAATGCAAGCATTTTGCTTTATATCGGAGTTGATTAGTTCGTTTGGGTATTCAGCATTTTTGTTTGTAGGAGTTGTTTATAGACCCATTTAGATAATTCGGTTATAAGTGCTGTTCTGTTAGTTTGCACATTAAAGTAGGTAATTTGGTTTTACATATTTGACAACGTTTACTGCGTTTACTCCCTACTACAGTTCTTGGTTAAGGGGCGGTGGACTGCCGACGGAGTTTGTAAATACTTGCTTGAAATACCGCAACTCATTTGAATGGTGTTCAATAAAAAATACATTTCAATGAACCTGCTGTTTCTGTTTTATTGCACTGGTAAGTAATATCTCGCGAAGCGCATTTGTTGCCTTGCGAAGTGTAGCGCGCGCGGCTCGTCTGCTCGGCCGGTGCCGCGCTGGCCGCTCGCAGCGGCCAGCGCGACACCGATCAAGCAAACGAACAAAACAAACCGCAAAAAAAAAATAAAGAAAAAAAAAGGAGCGGGAGAGAGAGGAGGAGGAAGCAAGGAGGGCGCACGCCAACGACATTAGTGGCGCCATCTGGCGGTCTTCCAATATTATATTTTATTTTATTTTATTTACGATACCAGAGGCACTCCTCCTAGGAGCGCCCGCCCTGTTTTAAAAAAGTTTTGGTCCATCTGACTGACTGACTGATTTACTTTTTTGGTCTCACACCCTACTTTCTGCCACTCGGGCGCCTTGTGGCGCTAGTTTCTCCTTACCACGGTGGAGGCTACAGCTGCACTCGGCTGACTGCAGCTCACGAAAACCGTGGAGCCCCAGTTTATTGACAGAAAAACCCAGGTGGCGCCAGTAATAAGAAATAAAAGGAAACATGGCGCCATCTTTAAACAAACAAAATAACACAAGAAGATGGCGACTGGCGCCATCTATCGCTAATCAAGATTACTACACTCATGTCTTTTCACCGCCGTCGTAACCCTCCATGTCTTCCCCTATGTTATCGCTCAAATTCCCGTTGAATTAGTGGACTCATACGATTACCTTGGTGTCACCCTCTGCAACGATCTATCACGGCGTTCGCATATCACCAACGTTATCGCATCTGCCAACAGAACACTAGGATTCACGAAGCGTCACCCACGGTGCGCCCCTCAACACGTCAAATCACCAGCATACAAATCACTCATTAGATCAGAGTTAGAATATGCATCCGCCATCTGGAGTCCGCATCAAATTTATCTTATTAACGCTCTCGAGGCAGTTCAGAAATCGTGCCACTGGATTCATTCATTATTCATATTCGTGCGATGTTAGCATTTCATCACTGAAAGCTGAATCGAATCTAACTAATCTTTCTTGTCTTCGCCGCATAAACAGCTACTCTGTCTATTTCACAAGTTCTATTATTCTTCGCTTGCCCATGCACCCTACATCATACTTCCGGCACGCATATCCTAGCGCACCGGTCACTCATTGGCGAGTCTCTCGCCCACGCACCCGCACCACTGCCTTTTTCTCCTCATTTTTTCCCCGAGAGCCTCTGACTGGAACAGCCTTTCCCACCTGATTGCTGCCCTCACCTACCCATCAACTTTCATGGAACATGTAACTCATTACCTTCAATAATAAAAGTCTGTGGCATTTATGTCTATTTCTTTTTCTGGTAACCCATGCTTATGTAATACCTCCGAAGGAGGTCTTTAAGGAAATAAAGTGAAGTGCACAACATACCTTGCCCCCATAGGAGCGCTAGTGCGTGCCTGCCCAAATGAAACTGTTTTAAGAACGACGCACGCGCAGTGATATCTCGCGCTGCAGAGCTCAGTATATTGCTCAGGAGCAACAACTCTACAATGATATCGTTCCTCCCACACCATGTCCGCCTCAATAAATAAAAAGCCCTCTGTCGCAAGGGCGAGGGTACCTGCACTTAGTGGAGAAGAATCGAATTGCATCGTCAAAACAGATCACTTGTCCTTCAAAGCTAAAGCTGGCAGCTAGGGATGGGAGTTATGATGGCCTGCACGACTGACGTCGAAACTCTGACGAAGGAAAACTGGCGCAAACATTGCAAATCCAGTCACAAGAGTCTCTCCTGTCGTAGAGACACTTGAGTCTCTACCAGGTCGTAACTGCTTTCAGTCATGGGACGTAAAATAATGCTGCAAATGCCCAATGTTGCTTACAGTCAACATTTCGAAAACAGAATTACGAAGAAAGGTTATTTTTTTATCCTGAGACCAGATTTCTGCTATTTTGTGCGTTGCCAAAACCACGTCATGATTTCTAGGTCTCCAGTATTTCAAGTAAAGTTTTGGCCATCAAAAGGTTAATCCGCAACCCCTTCCTATATTGGGTGATGCACGTTGAAGACCTCCCAGGCTAGCATCACTTTGGTACTCCACTGGCTAAATCCCTCATCTACCGGGGTGACACCAGGCGCCCATTGGGGGCTGACTAACTGCCCTCTAAACAAGCAGGCTATACAATGACTTTGTTTTCTTAGTCACTGAGAGTTTAAGGAACGCGGGGCGTGGCAAACTACGAGCATCTTATTATCGCCCAGCAGCCAATAAGAATGTAGCATTCGCCGACAAGCACGCCAAGGGTCCAATCACGAAGCGAGCCGCGCCCAGGTTTCCTAAAGCCTCTGACACGCCAAAAAAAATTTTTTCATGTAGGCGTTGAATTGGCGTATCAGACATACAAAAATTGTTTCACTATAGAGCTGCGAGTTTTTTATGAAAAAATGAAATACGGGCAATTCAAAGTTACCGCCGTGCACTACGTAACAGTGTACCGCAGGTTTTAACCGCAATTAGTACACGGTATGTCAAGAGTCCGTGATCGGCGGATGCGACGCTAGTTGTCTTACCTTATCGCCGGGGTTCCACAATCGGCCTTTCCATTGTCCGGCTGAAACCACCTCCACGTGCAAGTTCAGCGACCGTCGCGGCTAGACAAAATAGACGGACTCGGCAAAAATTAGACACCGACTTTGTCCCAATCACAATGTCTCCCCTCCTCGTCAAGAAAAAAAAAAAAGAAGAAAAAGCGCCGTGTTTTTGTTTTGTGTTGCTCGAGCGGCGCAAATCCTTAAGTCACACACAGCGTCCTCCATACACACCCAGCACAGTGTTTACAAAGAAGCCCCCTTTGCCCACACCAGGTGCGGGCACTGCACTCGCGGAGAAACAAAACTCGGGAGGAGTGAAGAGTCTGCGCATGCGCAATACCGACAGCAGCGCCACCGTAGTGGCGTGACGTCAATGAGTTGAGTTGGTCTATAGGGTGACTAACGAAGGGCCTTTTAGCCACACTCAAACAGGCGTAGCCTAGAGTTAAACCTTGAACGCCTTGAACACTATGCGGAAAGCAAGTCGTCTGCTTTTTACGCAGGAGACGTCGACGCCGAACTCGTATGGATTGACTGACTTTCCGCCAGACAGTGTGACCGCCATCTTTAACGACACCGATGTCGCGCGATATCAACAAATTCCCACTGGAATAAAAAAAAAGCGGATAATTTTTTTTTTTTTTGACGAGACGCGTTTGCCAGCAGAATGTGAAGTGTTTGTAGCTCGAATTTCGTTACCGTAATCGCACTTATTTATCTCCTCCGTTACACGACACGTGCGGACAGCCGGCAAACCTCTCGAGATAATACTACAAATATGCATGGTTTGCCTTTATAAAAGGCTCGTTGTTGCTAGCGCACCAAGCCAGTTTGACGTGCTGCTGACCGATAGACGGGAGCACCTGTAGTCACGTGGAAATCAGGTAGAGTATACCTCCTATGCAATCATTCACGCTATATGCTCCGTTTCACTTTAAAGGGCGATTCCCACACTTGCGCCCAGTCCGACCGACTGCGCAACTGCGGCGGCTCGCGACGTACGGGTTGCTATGGCAACAGCTGCGTCGGCTCCAACAAAACGGGGGAAAATCCGGTTTTGTTAAAAGCGAATTGGCGTTGCCCCCTTCTTTTTTTTTTTTGTGCGTGATCGGTTTATTAGGTGAGAGAGAAGGCACAAAGACGACAAGCGCCATGACGCTGCACTTTTTGCCGCTGGAAGAGTGGGATCGATCGGAACGTATGCGGAGTTCAAGCTCGTCGTCTGCTTCTTTTGCGGGGTTTGTGGTGACGTCACAGAGACGCCGAGCTCTGATTGGCTGAGATCGAGGGATAGTGGGTAGACCTCGGCTCTGTTCCAAATCTTACCCAAATGGATCCGAGTTACTCCGGCGGGTCGTGTCACGTGACAACACAGATTGAAAAACGCTGGACGCGGGTAGGTTTTGGAACGCCAAGGTACAAAACCCTGGCCCTGGAGTAGGATCGAGTGAATTTTGGAACACGGCCCTCAAGACAGCTATAGCATTTGATGTCCACCCACTGTCCTTTCGTCAGAACCAATCAGAGCTCGGCGTCTCTCGGACGCCACCACGACCCTGAAAAAGAAGCAGACGACAATAGACCTTTTCCGAGAAGCGTTCTGCGCACGCGCGAGCGTCCAATGCCAAGCGGCGGAAGTCTGCACTAAAAATCGAGGAAATTCGGAAGGAGGCTGTGGATCAGCGAGTAGAAAACGTAATTGCAGCATACATATAATTGTGTTACGCAAAAAAAGAAAGCGGACGGAAAGAATAACACGACGTTTAAGTGGACGCCACGGATGCCCCACTTGGACGGCGCGTTGTGCACGCCCGCTGCTCAGAGAACGAAGAAACTGGTAGCGTAGCTCCCATTATCGATTGGTAGCACAGGTAGGTCTCTTCCTCGATTTTTAGTTCGTGCAGCCACCGCCTGGTGCTGTCTGTATGTGAAAAAGGTCCATTGCTCTCCGCATACGGTTGGGTGCGGTCGGACATGGCACGAAATTAAGTATACGGAAGAATTCGCACCGAGCAAACGTGAATGATTTTTAGACGCGGAGCATCTCTTGCTCGGGTCTATGTCCCGCGGCGTCGTAGTCCGCACTCACACTACGCATGCGCAACACTCCTCCTTCCCTCTCTCCAACAGCTGCGCGTTACTCTCTCCGCTCTCTTTCTCTCTCTACCAGCTGCGTGCACTTCGCGTGCGTTCGCTTCTACTCACACCTCGCGCGCATGCGCAACTCTCCTCCTCTAGTCTCCTCTCCTTCAAGTGTGAATATAAGCAGCGGTAGCGCGCGTTCCCCCGGAGGAGTGAAAGGAGGGTAGCTTTGGGCGCGCGGGTCGCAGCGCCACGCCAGGGCTTTCCAGTGGGGTGGGCTTTCCCCGCAACTCTGCGGCTGTCGTTTGCTAGCGTTTCTCGGCCGCTCGCGTCCGCCGCAGCCCAAATCCGGCCGGCCAAAAGAAACCAGTCAAGAAGGGAATAAATTAATTATGATCCGCGATGCTCCGCATCACCCCATGGTTCCCCTCGGGAAGATGGTGTAATTTTTTATGGATATCCTTATGGTGAAAGAACGCCTAAGCTTACTTTAACTCTCGATAACTGGCCAACACGTGACTAAGACGGGACGCTACGTGCCCAGAAACGGGCTTCTGACCGGTGCCAGAAGAGTTGGTAGTCTTCACACGACGGCTGACGTTACCGCCTTGGCATGACGTCGCAAACAGGATATGACGTCAGAAACAGGAATTGGAGGAGACGGCAGAGCAAGGACGTTTAAATAGGGAAGGACCCGGCATGACGTCATACCCAGCGACGCCGGAAAAAGAACCCAATCCCAGACTGCCTCGCGCACCGACGCGCTCTCAGCCATGGTATGGTGGCTAGAAGGGGCCATAGCCATGGCTCCCATCGTCTGCTCTCCGCTCGGTCGTTAGGCTTACGTCTGCTCCGCACCTGCAGTCTGCTTCGTCTGCTCGCTGTCGCGGCTGGCTTTCGATTCGATCGGCGCACCAAAAGATGTTTCGATGCGAAGCCGCATTCTCATCACGGCGGAGTGAAACCAACACCTTCTGGAAGCAGGGTTTGTGCGGCTTTCTCAACCCGCGATGCCATTTTCAGCGTTCGTGCGTACGACGACTGACACGCGATCGCTTTCCAAAGCTGAGCTACGACGACTCGTTCGAGACGACGCTACAGGCGCAGTCGCGCGGGTCGCGCGGTGTCGAGAACGTCCACTACACGCCAACTTCCTACTGGTCAGGCAAATTTTGGGCTCCAAATCTCGCCTGTTCGACACCGATCGAGTGGACGCCGCCATCGCTGCCATGAAATATTGGGGAAAACAACAGCGTTGCCACGGAAATGCCATGGCAACGAGGGTTGTTTGCCCCAATCATAAACATTGACGAGCTCTCCATTGGTTGAGAAGGGTTGGTGGCCACGCCTACTTCCGTTACACTTCGCTCCATGTATGGAGAATACGGACGCCACCTCATGCCCCCTATAACCTCGTTGCGGCAGATAGAAAGCGATGTCTTCTGCTTGTTGCAAGCAGACGGCAGCATAAAACATTCAAGCCGGATCAGACCAAGACGGGATTAACTTTCTCGGGGCAGCAAGCAATCAGTGACGTGTGGCTTAAGGTAATCCTTCCGTTAGGGCTCTGCAAAACAACAATTACAAATAAAAATAATAACGAGAAAACAAGGTGGTGCAAAGATGAAAGCGCCCAATCTCGCGATTGCGGCTGTTTCAGGAAGTAAGCAGTCCCGCCCATCACTCTGAGGAGAGGACACACCGCTTGACCAGGTGTCCTCGAGCGAGGACTAGCGGCGTCCAAGGATGACTTCCACGTGGACAAGCTATCACTGGGTGAGCCTCGTCAGCGTCACTCTGTAATATGGTGGGTTTGAAGTAGAGGGGCGGCGGTCGCCATTTTCTCCCTGCGGTCAAGAGCGGTCCCGCGCTCAGTCTCACCTGTCCCTGTCACCATGGTGATATACTTTGTTTCAGCTTAAGTCCAGACGAAGCCGATGCTACAAGTCCGAGCTCCGGGCTTTCAGTGTCCCTGCCAAGCCCGCGTGCTCCTGTAGCGCAAGCACTGTTCAGGGTCACACGCTCGCGCCAGCATCTGCTGTGTCTGGACCGTCTGGACTTACGCTGAGACCAAGTATACAACCAGTGCCGCAACAGCAAAGACCGATTAATTCTTTGAATTTTGAGTTCGAAACAAAATGAAGCAAACACAAATATATATAAAAAAGGATATAAGAGGTCGAGTCCTCATTTACGGCCGAACAATACCTCGACACAGTGGGATAAAATGCTCAATCCGTTTACATTTTCTTTTCTTCAGCCGTTGAGGGCAAGGTGGCGCTACTTCCAGCCCATCGATTATGCCGCGCTTTATAAACATCTTCATCCATGCGATCGCCACACTTCCCCCTTCTAGCCCACCATACCTGTACTCTATAATGTTGGCCTCAAGATTATTATTGAGCACTTAATGAGCACATATATTGTTGGTAGAGGCACTTTTTCTGATTAATATTTCTCAAGGCGGAAGAATGCAGCCTGGTTGCTTCATTTCAAAGGTCGTGCCATCTGGATGTTAAGGAAGTTTCCATCGAAGATTAAAACCAATTCCGAGACTATTTTGAACATGTTTTGCAGGGACTCAAGAAACTATTATTTTTCTTCAGAATTTGAGGAGTTATTTGCAACATTTGAAACCTGCAGACCACTAAATCCGCGACTTTTGATGACAATGTGAGGGAGAAATAGACGAGAAAAAATAGAAATGAGATAGATATAGAAAAATAGCATGCGGCCTATCAGTCGAGCATGAAACAGGAGCGACTAAGAAGTAAAAAAGAATAATAGACCGATCTCACCGGCCAGTTTGACTACGCCACCGCTGCCGCAATGCATCGAGGGAACTATAGTCTTTCTGCACGTGCGACAGCCCCGCTGGAGCTCTGCGCGTGTGGAGCACGAGACGGCACGAGCCCTCGCATGCACGGCCGTCTGCCTCTTGTGAACTAAAGCTATGGCGGCGTCACGCATGCGCCGAACACCTAGTGAGATCGGTCTATTGGTCGGCGCATATGTGTGCTATGCTGCATAAATGTTCGTGGAACTATGTGTGGGCAACAAAAATGAGAGGGGGTTAACGCTTCGCCAAGTCGCGCTTGAGGGTCGCGTGAACTGCCCGTGCCGCCTGCAGAGGACGCGAGCTCGGCAGCTCGGCCGTTGTCCAGAGCGATGACCGAAGATTCTGGAATCACGGCTGCCGGAGCGGCGTCTATCGCCGTTTCATTCAGAAAGTGAATTCCAGACTCGTCGTCCGCTACCGTCTTTCGGTTACCATCTTTCTTTAGAGTACAGCAGTGCCTCTTTTGTATACTAGATGACACTCCAAGTACGCCTTTAAGGTTGAGACGTTCTAAGAAAAACTATTGTCTTGGCAGCCGAGGCGCAGCTGCCTCTTAGTCTTGGTCGTCCTCGGCCTTGCCCAGACCCTCCATGCGAAAGACGGGCAGGAGACAAGTGCGGATGCCAGGAGAACCAAGCGCGACTACTGCGTCGTCGGGGCCGGGCCTTCAGGACTGCAGATGGCATACTTCCTCCAGCAAGCCGCTGGGACTACGTCGTCTTCGAAAGGAGCAACATCAGCGGTGAATATACACAAGACTCGCGTTCTCTGCGAAGAGTGGTACACCATAATCAGAGCCGAATTTATAAGTATGAGTGTGCGCTTTGGAAAGTAATCGACTCTCCGAGGGTTACGGTCCTGCTGATCTCCCGAATGTAGGCTTTACTTTCGGAAAACCAGCACGCCCTAACCCCCGGAGTGGAGTAGGGCGTAAGTCAACTTTATGGAGGGTTGTTAACCTTAATCATAACGTATGAAGAATAGTAGCAATAAGATATTCATTTAAAGTAATAGCCAACTCCCTTTTTTATGGAGAGTACAAGGCGATGAGCTCACCGAGAGCAGTATAGCATAGCACCATATCATACTTCATGGAAAGCAGTGGGCAATAAGCCTAGCTTCTGAAGAAGAGCAGACCTTAGGCCTACTTTACAGAGAATAGCAGTCAACCCTAATCGGATTTGCTGGTGCAGGGCATTTCTTTAGCGTCTACCCGAAACACCGCACGCTGATCAGCATCAACAAGCGAAACACGGGTCAGCAGAACCCGGACTTCAACTTGAGGTTCGACTGGAACTCACTCTTGAGCCACGACCCATCGCTACTCTTCAAACACTTCTCGCGTGACTACTTTCCTAAGGTAAGGATATTCCTTTCAACAAGTAAGTTCTTGTACCTCTAACAGAATACGGAAAATACGTATCTAGGTTGACATCATCAGGTGGCGCAAGCTACCACACAATACAAAGGGCATAGCCAATGCCATTCATCCATACATTCATAAGACTAGACTAGAAAAAAAGGTGTGCTGTTTAGCTCTCAATTTCAGCCGTGTAAGCATCTGTGTCCCTTTACGAAACGCGAAGTGCTCTTTATGAAACGCGCGAGACTAGTTTCTGTTACAAGCATACCTCATATTATACATTTAGTTTCTTTGTCCACTTTCTTCACGTTCCAGGCAGACGCCATGGTGAAGTACCTCGACACCTTCAGAAGGAAAATGAATATTCAGGTCCAGTTCGACACGGAAGTTCGAAACGTTCAGAAACTCGCCGACGAAGGTCACAACGGTTACAAATTCTCGCTAGAGGACCAGCGGGGCAACGCTTACTCCTGCAAGTATGTTCTAGCTGGTTTATACGTAAACACAATAAGAGCGGACTGAGTGTGCCTGTGGTATATGAGTGTTGGACCTCAAGAGGTGTACACACTCCACCTTCAGTGTGCTTCCTTCTGATGAAGTAGTAAAAAAAAATAAGATGGCCTAATATCATCGCTTGGAAAGAACGCCAAAGCTGAAGACCCTGCTCACCCTGGAATGTATGACAAATTGCTAGGCAATTGTGTTGTATAAGTGAAAGTTCTATAGCAATGCAAGGTTCTGCGACACTGAAGAGTTTCCAGACGCCAGACGCATACGTTCACGGCGCTCTTCATCGGATAGTTTAAAGCGTGTGCACATTTAAAGGATCTGTGCAACGATATTCAGTTGGAATGTTTTTCACTTTACATGAGCTTACTGGCACTGGTGGGACTCAAGGATACTCGCACGCAACGCCACTGGCCAAGAAACTCCTTTGTTGCGGTGTAATTTCAAGGACAAAAGCGATCATTTTCATTCAATCTCTTTTTGCAAAATTTGATGACGTAACGTGGGGATCGCAGTACACCCTAGTGACGATATTTGAATGCGGTTCATAGATTGGACCCGAGCATTGCGTGGGCGCTCGATTTGGGCTCGTGATAATTACTAGCTCGAGAAGCATTCGGGTAGTGGCCCGTGTCCAATCGCTTCAACGACGACAATAGCCGAGCCATAACAATGTCTGGAACTCAGCGCGTGTCCTGTGCTTTGCCAACCCCAGCGCGTGGCTATGATCAACATTGGCGGCATATAATCCATTCCAGGTCACGTGGCCGCTTGTTCTGGCTGCGAGTTGAGGGGGTGAACGCCGCTCGTTTTTCTTTAATTTGTTTCTGGGACTTCTATTGCGTGGGGTGAAAAACGAACGCGTGTTTCATAGGTCATCAACGTCAGGGATCCGTTCTAAGCGGTATTTGCGCAAAGTACAAAATTGTTGCATCGCCCCTTTAAGAGTTGTTCTTAGAAGGAAGCGATACTACCGCTAATCGTGCTAATAAACCTGGCGATCTTATAGAGGCTTCCATACTTTCTCATATGTATAAATTTAAAATATAAAATTCTCATATGTATAAAAAATGTCTCGGTCCAATAAACGGCTATGATCAAATACGATCATATAAGAGTATAGAACAACCGTATAAGAACATATGAGAACAACATAATATCATATAAAAAGTTATAAGAAACTGATAAAAACATATAAAAACAATATAAGATTATGTAATTTATAACAAAGTGATAAGAAGAAGTTTCTTATAGGTCCCTATACAATCTTATATTCTCCTTATAAGGTTATTGCATGTTCTTATGCGATCTTTTCGATCAATGCGTTTATCGGACCAATAAATTTCTTATACACATAAGATTTTTCACCAGGGTCTCCCTCAGTGCGCACAGGTGGTCGATCTCCTCCTCGCCTAACTCACCTCTTCCTCTCGTGCCCGTCCTCGCGGCCACGCTTTTATACAGGCTTCATTTTTGAGCTTCACGAAATTCCGATCCAAGCCAAATAATGTTTCCCATAAGAAATGCGTGTTCCAGACATGCGAGTCTTTGAAAAACGTACTAAACATTCTTAGCTCAGCAAACGCTATACAAAAGAACCCCGCGCATTTGGTTTTGTGGCTGTTCGTGGGGTTTTGCAGTGGAAGCGTCGCTAACAAGGTACTCTGCGCTTGCAGCTTCGGCTTTCAAACGTGGTCATAAGCAGGAGCTGCGGATATTTTGCTTAGCAGGAGTTGGGGATCAAAAGAAAGATTTTGTTTTCTTCAGAACAGTTACTGCTGAAGAAGCCTACACGTGCAGCGGGTGTAACCACACGCGTAGTGTGCTCCTTCGCCTATAACCTTAAGACAAGGCCTGGGCATCACGTCATCGTTAGTGCATCCCCGACTTGCCCCCAGCGGAAAACAGACTGCACCTCGACGAGAGCATACGCGCCACAGTGGCACAGGCCTGCGCCTTGGCGTCGTGGCGTGAAAGCATCTTCGGGACGCGCTTGCGTCGACGCGGACGCAAAATATGTGGCGCTGCGTGGGTTCACTACAGACCTTTGCATCACTTATCACCCGGGCAAAAAATGCTGAGTCACTAAGCTGTGAATGCATGTGCAACGTCTGACATACCGCCGCGCAGAGCCAACCCAGCAGACAAAGAAGATGGCAGCGCGCAGAAGGCGAATTTTGGAAAGGTTTCTACTCAGGACAACTTTTCTTGGCACTAAATGGAGAGCAGGAAAGAGCACGCACAGCTTTCATCAGCGCCCAGAATGAAAGGGGGCACGCGTGAAACATTCTACCCGAGTATACAGTTATGATGTCGGTCACCAATCCCCATGAAAATACCTAAGAATGCTGAAAATCGCACATGTTGCAAGCTTGTTTCTGGAGTCTTATGGCGCCTTAACATGCTGACACTTGAGAGCTGACGCAAGAATGGCATACCACATTTTAAGTCAATATGAGACGAAGCCGGCCATCTTTTAACAGAAAATGTTTTATCAGCTTAATTACAATAGAAACGTTAGATTCCAGCGCTACGACACGTTATAAAGCGTACACAACGTTGAAAGTCATATATGAAGTACATAAACCCACAGGTCGCATATAAAACAAACATAAGAAGGACACCCCAACGGAAATCGAACCCGTGACCAAGTGTTTTTAACACCGCAGCTTGGGCTAGTTGGTTTTCCACCTAAGTACTTCACTGCGCATAAACGCCTCGCAAAAGCAGGTACTCACTCAATTACAGACACAAAAACATACACACAGCGCTGAACTCACAACCCTTTGTATTTTGTCTTCGTTTTCTTCTACTTTTTGTTAAAACAAAATCTGTAAATTATTTTTTCCTCATTTTTTTTCCCGCCTATTCAAAACGAATTCGTAAAATAGTCCGCGATTATCTTCTCAAGGTGAGGTAAGCCAATTCTTTTGCAGAGAAGGTGAGAGATGGGCTGCTCAAGCTTCGTTCGTTAAGCCTGGCAATATGCTTCGCTTCAATCATTTCCTAGTTGGTTGTTGCTTCGATCTGGCACGGTGCGTACCTTAGTAGTTGAGTCGCACCTCACCAATCCCGGCAGTGCACACCTAAATGTCCTGAGTTGGCATAATGTTATTGTTGGGTTCGCGAAGTCGATCGTCGAGGCACCGTCCTAGTCTGCCTGATGTAGCGTTTCCCACAGGAGAAAGGAATGGAGTACACGAACTTTTCTATGCACTCGACAAAACTGGTTTTGTGCTTCTTAGTGCAGCTCTCTGATCGGTCTGAAGAGGCGTTCACTTTTTGCAGAAGCTGGAGTGCTCGTTCGTAGTTGAGAATACCTCCTCAACATGGACTTCTTTCGCTACCTTTTTTAGTCCATGGGGAAGTTTTGAATATAAGGCACAACAACGTCGATTGTAGGGATCCTCCTCAAACATATGAAAAGACGGGAGGTCACTCAACTTCCACCAAGAGACACGTCAACGGGCCCAATGCCGATTGTTGTGCCTTGTGTTCACAACTTCTCCCATAAACTGAATAAAGTAGCGCAAAAGTCAATGTTGAGGTGGTATTCCCAGCTCCGAACAAGCTCTCCAGCTTGTGCAAAAAAGTGAACGCTTCTTCAGACCGATCAGAGAGCTGCACTAAGAAGCACAAAACCAGTTTTGTCCAGTGCACAGAAAAGTTCGTGTACTCCATTCCTTTTCCTGTGGGAAGCGCTATATCGGCCAGACTGGACGGTGCCTCAACGATCGACTTCGCGAACCCAACAATAACATTTCTAGAGCCAACTCAGGACATTTAGGTGTGCACATGCTGGATTGCGGGTGTGCGGCCCAACTACGAAGTTGCACCATGCCAGATCGAAGCAACAACCAACTAGGGAATAATTGAAGCGAAGCATATTGCCAGGCTTGACGAAGGAAGCTTGAGCAGCCCATCTCTCACCTTATCTGCAAAAGAATTGAGCTTACCTCACCTTCAGAAGATAATCGCGGACCATTTTACGAATAGACCGATCTCACCAGCTAGTTTGAGTACGCCACCACTGCCGACATGCATCGTGGGAGCTGTAGTCTTTTTGCACGCGCGACAACCCTGCTGGAGGTCTGCGCGAGCAGAGCACGAGGCGGCATGAGCTATCTCGTGAACTGGCGTGTGCCTCCTACGAACTACAGTTATGGCGGCGTCACGCATGCGTGGAACGCTTGGTGAGATCGGTCTAAGGCGGAGCGAAAAATAAATGAGGACAAAACAATTTACAGATTTTGTTTTAACAATAAGGAGAAGAAAACGGAGACAAAATACAAAAAGAGTTGTGAGTTCAGTGCTGTGTGCATGCTTTTGTATCTGTAATTGAGTGAGAGCCTGCTTTTGTGAAGACGTTTATGCGCCGTGCAGTACTAAGACAAGTGTTTTTAGCTGGTGCTAAAAGGCGCAGGTGGTCGGAGAGCAACTGCAGGAAAGAGCAGGCGCGCCAAGAAGAGCTGCGCGGAGTCCAGCTATGTGAGAGAGCAACTGTCACATCACATGCCATAGGAAATTTACACACGCTTGATCGTGCTACAAGAACCGGGACCCACGGAATATGTGGAGTGCGGAACCACACGTCCTGTATGGTTCGCGAGTGGGCCTGGTGTCAACAAGGCGGATCCAACGAAAGTCACATACATCATGTGTCGTTTGATCTCATTACATACTGCGCTCCCCTCTCTCCGTCAACAGAATCAAGTTTCTGTCATTTTGTTTTTGTTCGTTCTATGAAATGCATTGCGCGCGAATACTGACGGCCAAATCGTTTCCAGGATCCTCCTTGTTGCCAACGGTGTGTCCAAGCCGAACGTGCCCGACATGCCCGGCATGAGATGGTCACGGGCTACGAAGAAGTCTCCGTGAACCTGGACGACTTTGAGGCCAAGACGGTCATGATACTGGGCAGGGGAAACTCAGCCTTCGAAACGGCCAACTTCATCTTCCCAGCGGCCAACTACGTCCACATGGTGGGAGCCTCACCGCCCAGGTTCGCCTGGAGTACGCACTACGTTGGAGACCTCAGGTAAACTCATTAGGAACTAAAGAAGACCTATTTTGAATGTTCTTTGGATCCCCCACTAAGTCCATCCTCACTCATGTTTTATCTCCAGAGCTGTCAACAACGACATCCTCGACAACTACCAGCTCAAATCACTCGATGGGCTCTTGGACGCAGACTTTACAAGGCTGGGCTTCATCAGGACGAAAAGTGGGAAATTGGCCCTAACCATGAGGCAGGACACCAACAAGCGCTACGATTATGACAAGAACTACGACTACAGCTACAATTACAACTACAACATGCGGACGCAACCGATCGGAGGAAGTCTTACAATTTTAATTACAACGAAGAAACTGAAAGGACCACGGACCCCAAGAAAGTCAGCAGGTGTTTCGGTTACAACTACAATAATCAGGACAATCCTAAATCCTACAACTATAACTACAACAATCCGGAAGCTGCTAAATCCTACAACTATAACTATAACCATCCCAATAAGCCAAAATCGTACAACTACAACTATAACATTCCGGACAACAAAACGTCTTACAGCGACATCGGCCAAGATAACACTATGTGCTACAGCTACAACTATTTAAACGAGGCCACGTCCGACAGCGACGACAACTCGAACAAAACCAAGTCCTATAACTACAACTACAATTACCCAGATAAGACTGAGTCGTACAACTACAACTACAACAACCCTGACAAGACAAAGTCCTACAACTACAACTACAACAACCCTGACAAGACAAAGTCCTACAACTACAACTACAACAAACCCGACAAGGCGAAGTCGTACAACTACAACTACAACAACCCCGACAAGACAAAGTCCATACAACTACAACTACAACAACCCTGACAAGACAAAGTCCTACAACTACAACTACAACAACCCCGACAAGACAAAGTCCTACAACTACAACTACAACAACCCCGACAAGACAAAGTCCTACAACTACAACTACAACAACCCCGACAAGACAAAGTCCTACAACTACAACTACAACAACCCTGACAAGACAAAGTCCTACAACTACAACTACAACAACCCTGACAAGACAAAGTCCTACAACTACAACTACAACAACCCTGACAAGACAAAGTCCTACAACTACAACTACAACAACCCTGACAAGACAAAGTCCTACAACTACAACTACAACAACCCCGACAAGACAAAGTCCTACAACTACAACTACAACAACCCCGACAAGACAAAGTCTTACAACTACAACTACAACGACCCCGACAAGACAAAGTCCTACAACTACAACTACAACAACCCCGACAAGACAAAGTCACTACCAACTACAACAACCCCGACAAGACCAAGTCTTACAACTACAACTACAACGACCCCGACAAGACAAAGTCCTACAACTACAACTACAACAACCCCGACAAGACAAAGTCCTACAACTACAACTACAACAACCCCGACAAGACAAAGTCTTACAACTACAACTACAACGACCCCGACAAGACAAAGTCCTACAACTACAACTACAACAACCCCGACAAGACAAACTCGTACAACTACAACTACAACAACCCCGACAAGACAAAGTCCTACAACTACAACTACAACAGCCCCGACAAGACAAAGTCCTACAACTACAACTACAACAACCCTGAGAAGACAAAGTCCTACAACTACAACTACAACAACCCCGACAAGACAAAGTCCTACAACTACAACTACAATGACGGCGGAAAAGAGAACGAAACAAGCGATAGTAGCACTAACGAAGACGAGGATTACAGGGAGGAGTACGACGCAATAATACGGTGCCTGGGCTTCGGCTACGACGACTCGATGTTTAGTCCGTAAGTAGCCTCCTGACTTTTGTAGTATATGTTATTCGCGTAAGTGTATCGCAGGAATTAAGGAAGGATTGTAGGTATTGCTGATTGCATTGAAGATGTTAAAAGGGTCTTGGTAAGCAACCGAAGCCAAGATACAGAATCATCTTCAACTTCTACATTGTCTAATATCTAAATACGAGCGTCCAGCCAAGCTATGGCCAGTCACATCACCATCTGCCTTTTAGAACCTGTTGACGGTACGTGATCAAAAGTGTACTTATTTAAACCGATAAAGCTCCTCAGTGGCACTAATATTGAGCCCTCTGTACAGCGCGTGTCGCTTATTGCGCAGTCGTCCCCTGGACGCGTGTGTTGTGGTTGCATGAGTGTACTGATGTCACCTCTTACCTATTGTTATCCGTGGACATCGAATCGAGCCGGGCCCTGATGAGGGGGAACTGATATCCCACTTAGGACGGAGGAAATGGCTAAGGCTAATCTGGTTACACAAAACGAGATTATATAAATCATCTCGGAGTAATAAAAACTAGCCAAACACAGTTTGAAATCAAATTGGACAGCCTAGCCGCGAAAGGGTTCCACAGATCGAAGTAATGGTACAAGAAACTAAAGTGCTTAAAGATCAAGTCGTAAGTCTTCAACAAAACGCCATGTCAATACAACAAGACCTTTTTGAATGTCAGAGGAAGCTGGCCAGTCGAGAAGATCATAGCCGCCGCAATAACCTTATGGTTTTTGGGATTCCGGAAGACGCCGGTGAAACGACAGATACGTTAAAATCAAAGGTACTAGATGATCTTTTCGGAGAAAAGCTTGGAATTCGCGTTAACACTGGGCTCCTTCAATTTATATTCACCGCCTGCACCGGTGCACAAAAGTGTAGGGCGGCGAACTTCCGGTCGTATCTCAATACACATACCGGAAGTACACTGCCCTACACTTTTCTACATCGGTGCAGAAGGTGCAAGTAAATGGAGCGAGCCTCCTATCGACCACTTGCATCGCGGAGGGCAGAAAACAAACAGGAATCGACCTGTCAACGTTAAATTCTTTGATTCCGCAGAAAAGACTCTCTTCAAAAGAAACGCAGACTTCTGAAGGGCAGTAAGATCCCAACTGAACACGACTATTTCTGGATGACACATCAAAGGCGCAGCAAGTTGTGGGAATGTAGAAAGTGGCATCGTGATAACGTGGAAAACGTTTACTTGATTGATGACAAGATAAATATTGCTGACAATGTTATTTTGAGGGGACGACATCACTGGGCATATGTGTAGAGCAAGCAAACGGCAACCTCACCCTAACAATAAGTGATGACATAAATTGGTCAGTAAGCGCCCGCTGACATTATTTAAGATCTTGAACTTGAATGCCAGAAGTATATTAAATAAAGTAGACGCACTGGAAATGACCTTGTTCTTTCATGACCCCCCCCCCCCATCGCTGTTATTACGGAGACATGGTTCCACGATGGTATTATGGACAACGAGATTGTCCCACCTTCACACAAAATTATTCGGAAAGACAGAGGATCGAGAGGCAGTGGTGTGGCGCATACATTTTAGAAGAAACAGTAGATATGGTCCATATAAATTTCCTTGTCGACGAATATGTATTATGGTGTAAAGTAACAATCCACGGAAATACATTTATTATAGACGCCGTTTATAGGCCCCTAAATACCCCGCCAAAGCTTTTAGAAGATTTATACGATTACATATGGCTCTACAATCTAGGGACAAAGCTAAGATTCTTTTGACGGGGACTTTAATCTGCCCAGTATTGATTGCACAATTAGTCAAGTGGGTAAACATGAGATACTGTCCTAAGAACTGCTTCTGGATATTGCTTTTTTCTTTCAACCTGAGACAGTTAGTGAATGGCCCCACCCGAGAAACAAATACTGGTCAAGCAACATTAAACTTTTTTTTGTTAGTAATATGGTTGAAGTGGACGAGATTGATCTTAAAGATGGCGATTCAGATCATAAGATTTATTTATTCAAATTCCCTTATACCTTTATTCAATAATTAAATGTATTCAATAACGACTTAGTACACCATGTATGGACCTTTTCCAGGTCCCTTTGGAGTTGGAGATGGTCTTGCAACGAAACTATTTTACGGTGTAACACGGAGTCGTCAGCGAAGAGGCGGATGTTTGATGAAATTTGGTCGGGAGGTCATTAATGAAAGTATGAAAAAATAGGGGACCAAAGACTGACCCTTGGGGGACTCCAGAGGTAACCTGTGCGTGGGTGGATGAGCAAGTGTTAACTGTAGGGAACTGAGTGCAGGAGGAAAGAAAGTCAGCGATCCAGAAGAGTACGAGAGGGTCGATCTTGAGACATGAAAGCTGAGCAAGCAGGCGACAGTGGGGAACGCGAAGGTCTTCGAAAAGAAAACCGCATCACATATCTCATTGAACAGTTGTGACGAAAAATGCGGATTACCCACCTTCCTTCTTGTCGGATCCTCTTACCATCATACTTAACCGCACCACGTAAGAAAAATCGGATCATCAGGAGCACACTTTTTGCTTCATTTATCGCCATAGCTCGACCATGCCACGTCGATGGGAAGGCCCCAAAAAGAGGTACCCGCTGATCAATGCCGACTACGAGTCAGCCAACGTGCCCGGAATGTACTTCGTCGGTTCCACCGTCCACTCACTTGACTACAGAGAGGCCAGTGGAGGCTTCATCCACGGCTTCCGATACACAAGTAAGTCATTTCGTTCTTATCTTTGTAAACATGAAATGCTTTTTTTTTTTTAATGGAAACCTGTATTGCAGATCTTTATCCGTCCATCCATGTGTTTCCCCGCGAAATTTAGGGGATAGAGTCTTCCCTGTCTTGGACCTGTGTGTTTAGCGTCCTCTCATACATCAAAAGTGGACCCGGAGTGGCCACAAATGACATCCAAGGAGCCGGCCTGTCATGTTGTCGGATGTCGCGATCCTGGCGGTAGAGCGCAGAAGTCTCGGCTAAAAGTACGAGCGAACGGGAGGGTCGCTGTCGTCGCGGAGTCCCGACTGCTGGATGCAGAAGCTTCCGTTGACTGTCAAGCTGGAGAGAAGCCTGCAGCAGAACAGTCGTCTGCCACAAACACCACGGCTGTTGAGACGCCGCCAGTATCGCGGCCGGCGACAACATGACACTTCTATGACGACATCAGGCGGAAATGGAGGGAGCGCTTCTTAGGACGGGGTAAACACACCAGTCGGAGACCTGTTCCAGGCACCATGTTACAAGCCACCCACCAAAAAAGCCCGTATAAAAGAGCATACAACGTCAGAGATAATTAGACCCTGAGTAATTTTGAATTATATGAATCTTTCAATTAAAAACATGAAACATTAAAGAGACATCCCAATACCGCCTATAATGATGCTTGAATGGCACAAGAAGCTTCACCTGAAAAACGTGTTTGCCACCGGAACGCAGCTCGAGTTCTTCATCGCCTTCTGGAGTTCAAGCACGAGGGCGTCCCGTGGCTCAGCACCCGTGGGCCCTTGGTAGATTTGGTAAGCGCCGTGATGAAAACAATCAACGAGGCATCGGGCATCTACCAAATGCATCACTTCCTTGCCGAAGTGTTCATCATTGACCGGTGAGCTTGCTGCCGCTCCTATCAGTCGCCGCGTCTTCAACAGCTATTGGTGTCTTTAGTTGAGCGTCTTTCACTCTTTTTGACACGCGACATGTTTTAGTAGAAATGACCTGTTGATTACTGCAGTGATTGCGACTTCAGTACTTTCATATGCTCTTGCTTTTACTGCTTGATGTCATTCCATCCCTTCACTGGATCCGCCAGCAGTACGCGAGAAACGCTCTTAGGCAAGATCAATCACACATTAACAATACTACGCCAGAAGCACTTCAGTTTGCTATGATCTAGTCGTCTGTTGTCTTGTTCACTTTTTACAGTGTCAGCGTTTTAGAATAAGCCCGTCTCTGTCCTTTCTCACTTGTAAGAGTTAGATTATACTGTCTACCATTTTCAGACCGAAGGGCAGCGTCCAAAACATTCTCCTTCTCTTGCGCATGCTCTAGATGCTCTAAAGCGCACACAAAGAACTTGATCATTACGATTATTCCTGCACATTCTACCCTTTCGTAGAACAACGCAGCGCCGGCAACCTTGCGTCAGTATTACCGCCAGCGCCTCTCGCAGCGTTGTGGTACTTGTATACGACCCACTCTTGGCCCGTATGTGTTAGCTCTACCGGAGACTTGCCTCCTTTGCACGATTGCAGGAAGTCAATGGAGTTTCGCCACGTACCGGAATACCCACTGAGCCTGCTCAAGGAGCTGGCCGCCAAGACAGGGCACGAAGGCACAGAGCTTCTTGTCCTTGCCATGCGACTCCACCCGGACTTTTCGGGCCCCCGCAAGGACACCTTCCACGAGAATAGGGCGACGTCGGACGTTGAAAAGGCCCACCTGTCCAACTTTCTGCACCCTATCATCTACTACTATGATGACATTAGCCAAGGTAAGGGATAGAGGAAGATAAAATCAAGCAGTGAAGATTTGGCGATTGCCGTTATGGGGTTTCTGATAGTGTTGAACTTAGGAAAAATATTTTCAAGACATCTTTTATAAATGATGCCATCGGATATACAGACTATATACGATACAAGGGAGTTCCGTGAAAGAGTATTTCATAAAACAAATGAATGAATTGTAAAAAGTAATTGCTTTATAGACTGGTGATCCCATTTTATTTCGATGGGAAAAACGCGATAAGATGTGAAAAAGGTTAGTAGGCTTTTGAGAAAAAAAAAGGATTACGGTAGCAAATTTTATTGAACAGACACGAACAGAAACGCTCTCGAAAGTAACGCAAGGTTAATAAGGTTTGAGGTTCACTTTGTAGATTAGAAATTCTGTAGCCAACATGTACACCGTGTATCAATTGGGAGTGATATAAAGTCAGACATAGGTTAGGGCCTTTACTTTTGTGTGTGTGTGTGTGTGTGTGTGTGTGTGTGTGTGTGTGTGTGTGTGTGTGTTTGTGTGTGTGTGCGTGCGCGCGTGCGTGCGTGCGTGCGTGAATATGGAAGAAATAATCGTCTGCACAGCCCTCCTCTGGCAAAGTCACACACTTTCCGTAATTATCATTTAGCCCGTCCATGAGATTAAGCTACATCAACACAAACGATTGAAGACCCGGAATAGATATACTATAGCAGCTGCCACAACACTCATAGAAAAAGTACCGTATTTTCAGGGCTATTTTCAGCGGACTATACATGTTTACAAGTGCTGAAATTTTACCCGATGCGGACTACCTCCGGGTGGGGACTATAAAATATTTTTCTAATATCATTCACAGTGACAAGACGTGAAGAATTTTAATAATAACGAAGTATATTTAGGTTGATTTAGGCACGACACAATCTTCTTTGTGAGTTAAAACAGCAGGCATTTGTCAAGGTGTGATGTGAGTGATAATTTTTACGTTCGGATTAGGCAGTAAGTGTGGACTATGCAAGGCGTGCGGATGGTGCACCGGGTGCGGACTATATGAGCAAAAACGTTTATTTTCGACCCCAAATTTGTTCTTGCGTGCTATGCACCGGTGCTGCGGACTATGGTGAGGAAAATACGTACTGCATTTGTGCGTACGGCGCCGTTTCTAATAACATCCCGTACCCAACTTAGTAGGTTAATAAGACCACGGTCATTCCTCCAGAAATAAGATAAACATTCCTTCTTAGCACTGAATTGCTATACCATCAGATCCGGTAACGTTAAACAATCACGCTAGTAGATGAATTTCTCAACAGGACAATCGAAACAAGAGTGAATAGACATTTTGCAAAACGTGCAGCGCCGCACAAAGAATGCTGGGAGCGATCCATACAGGACCCGCTATCGCAGACGACGAAGGTGACCTTTGAGGCGGCAAGGGATGCACAGGCGAACGGGCGAGGACAGGCAAAGAACTGTGCGAGCTTCTCTCCCTCTCCTCAGTGTCACATGGTAGATGTCGTAAAGTCAATGAGAAGCGTACAGGACATTGCCATAATGCATCGCGCCTGTCGCGTGCGGCATTCTGGGATTCTTTAACATGATCTCGTTTGTTACATGGCTTGCATTGACGTACCATCAGCGACCATCATGGTGGTCTTGCTGCTACGCGCTTACCCATTACAGCACGCGTATGGGACCACCAAATCGTCTTTTCTTCGCAAGAACAAAATGTGACCATCATCATGGCGCGATGACGTCACGCGCAAGCCATGTATGCTTCTGGTATTTGTTTAGTGAACTCCCAGTAGCACCTCGTCATGCTCAACATTCGTTCTCATTTTTCTGCATTTGCAGCTAAGGTGGACCCTACAAACGAACGGAACCTCGTTCTGCCTGAACCAACCAAGACCCATCACGTGGTAGAAGAATTCCTGATCCGCTGGACCTCGGAACACTTGCACATCGCGCCACTGAGAAACTTCGTCCAGTCCTGCCTGGAAGTCGATCTGCAACGCTATCGGCCCGCGGACTGTCTCGAGAAGCTGATGCTCAAGAACGAATCTTCGCCGGCGCCCCTGAGCTGTCTCCAGCTACCAGAGCACGTCAGGCCAGACGTGGTGGTGGGGCACGGCGGTAGTTACGCCGCTTGACACGTGTAGCACAGTGCTACCAGCTCTCATTAAGGACGATGACACCTGTAAACCAAGAAGTGTACGAAAAAATACGACAATACCAAGATTTACTTTCATTTGTTCCAGTTATCACTTTAAACAATAATAAAAAAAGTCAAGTAGGGAATGTCAGAAACAAAAAGAGACCGGAACTGTCCCTCGCACGAATCTCTCGGTGCACCGGTCATCCACTACAAGTTGCACGCCTACGCACTGGCACCGTTACATTTGCGACTTCACTCTTCCCCCTGGAGCTCTGGGCTAGAACGGCCTTTCCCGTCATATCGCCTGCTCATCTACCTTTATGAAACATGTAACCATTCACCTTCTACCTTGAAGACTTGTAGTACCCATGTTCGATTGTTCTGTAACCTCACCTTTTATGTGATACTTCCCAATGGGGGTCTTTAAGGTAATAAAGTGACCGGAAGTGAAGACATCGGGGAATGTATCTGTGTCTTTCAAGTATCAGCGTAAACCTCAACCATCAGATGTATTGACTAAACTCCAGAATACAACGTGGTCTCTATCATTCCCTGAACAAAGCTACATTCATAAATCGAATATGGAACCTACAGGAGAAATCGGGATGACCAGGCACACGTTAACCATGACCGGACACGATTAGGAAAGGCTTTCTATAAGCTTTTGTCCGGTGAATTCATCCGCTAAAGTTTTGTCAGGTGAGCCTTTTTTGGAAGATTTGCTTTATGATTGTACCTTGTTTTCGACACGTCCTTGCTGCCGCTCGCCGCTGATCAGTGTCGCAGACATATAGATAGCCATGGTTACCGTAAGTCACCCAACCATCTTGGACTCTCGATCTCTACAGGTCTCTCCTCTTTCTAGGCCTGCGTCGTGTCCTCGCACCTGGGAGCAGCAACATATTACGGTACGATACCCATCCGAATTTAAACGGCAGGGGCGGGGGATTAAACCGGGGATCCCTGGGTTAATAGTGTAAAAAACGTGCACCAATGAAATACGGGAAACTAAACGAAGCACCTTGTTGGGCGCGGTTTCTTAAAGCGAAATACTGAGATGAGTTCGTTTTCAAAATACGCTTTATAGATCTATGCTCGAGCGTTCTCGTTTGTTGTATTGTTCCGACTCCGGGCGATATATATCGACCAACAAACTGTTTACAAACAAGCCCGCATATTCCCTCACCGGGGTGGGGCATTGCGCGTGCGCAGAAACGAGATTCGCCTGAGGCGAAGCATCGGCGCATGCGTAGAGCCGCCAGCAGCGCCACCGCAGCCGCATCACATCAGAGGACCGAGTGTAATTACACCCGAGTGTAATTTTCTTGTTTTCGAATCTCATATGGTTTTGATCAAAATAAATATCAAGCTACCTAAATGAGACACCTGACCAAAAAATAAATAGTAGATTTGTGCTCATTTGTGTGCTATTTAATTCCTCAAGCTAATATTTTGGAAACCCGCGTCTGTCACGTTGTTTTCTGGAAATCCATAAAGAGCCAAACACGACAAAAAGGGCCGGCCCGTCATATAAATTAGATCACATTGAAATATGTGGAATGGGCCTTCGAAATTCCCGGTTTATTAATTACGCACAAGCAATCATATTTTTACACGCGTCGGTTGTTTTGTCGTGTACGTGTCTCGCCATTAGCTCAGAACGATTTGCTCCTTTTGTTCTGACCACATTTGTTGGAGACGTAAGCTCGGAGCTTAGGCAACAATTGCTCCCTTGCACAAAAAAGAAAGAAACTGGCTTGTTTGTATGTTTATACAGCCTAGAACTTGGTCTGCCTCGATGAGCGACGAGTCTCCCAGCTTTAGATGATAAATTTAGCCAGTGCGGTACAACCGCTAGCCTCGGGTCTTTAACGTGCATCACCCAGTAGTGATACACGACCGCACGCCGGTACGATGCGAGAACTGGCGCAGCCGTGCGCGTTTGACAGAAAACTCGCGCTGAGAAAAACAAGCAAACCACCAAAGGTGTCAATTTCAGGATAGAGAAAAATACCCCACAGTATCGGAGGGCCACCACAAACGATTTCTTGCAGGTCTGGAAGGCGATCCCACCGCCATCTGTTGGTTCAGAATCCCACTAACCAAGGGTGAGGTTGCACCTTAAGAACGACGCGCACGGAGTGAAACCTCGCGCTGCAGAACTCAGAAATCCCGGGCTTAACCCTCTGATGCCCATTATTGCTCCAGGAGCCACAACTCTAGAATGATTTCATTTCTCCCACACCATGTCCGCCTCAATAAATGTAGCGCCCTTTGTCGCAAGGGCGACTGTACATGCGCTTAGCGGGGAAGAATCGAATTTCATCGTAAAAACAGATCACTTGTCCTTCAAAGCCAAGGCTTTGAAGGACAAGGACATCTGGGGATGGAAGTTATGATGGCATGCACGACTTACGTCAAAACTCTGAGAAGAAAAACTGGCGCAAATATTGCAAATCCAGTCACAAGTCTCTCCTATCGTAGAGACACTTGTGTCTCTACCAGGTCGTAACTGCTTTCAGTCATAGGACGTAAAATAATGCTGCAAATGCCCAATGTTGCTTAAAGTCAACATTTCCAAAACATAATTAAAAATAAAAAGTGTTTTTTTTAGACCAGATTTTTGTTCTTTTCTGTCGTAAAACCACGTCATGATTTCTAGGTGTCCAGTATTTCAAGCAAAGTTTTGGGCATCAAGGGGTTAATCCCCAATCACTTCCTATATCGCGTGACGCACGTTGAAGACTGCCAGCACTTTGGTACTCCACTGGCTAAATTTCTCATCTACCGGGGTGACACCAGGCGCCGATAAGGGGCTGACTAACTGCTTTCTAAACAAGCAGGCAATACAATGACTGTTTTCTTAGTCACTGAGAGTTTAAGGAACGCGGGGCAGGGCAAACTACGAGCATCTTATTATCATCCAACAGCCAATGAGATTCCAGCATTCGCCGATCAGAACGCCAAAGGACCAATCACGAAGCAAGAGTGAACACGTGACGTCATATATGACACCGTACCAACCGCCACTGCTCCGTATACCATGCTCTTGTGCCCGTACTTTCCGGCGCATACATTTTGTACCATCGAATTTGCTCTCCTCGCCAATCCTTGCCGAGAAGAAGAAATTCGATTGCGCCAAATGTATGCTGCAGAAGATCGGGCACAGGAGCATGGTACGGAGCCATGGCGGCTGGTCTGACGTCAATGCAAGCCACGTAATAGTACACGGTATGTCCCAGAAAATGTCTCGTGATTGGCGGCAAGTGCGACGCGATACTCCGTTTCGTCTTATACGTCCGGACGGCGCCTACGAGCTATGCCAGCCAATCCCGTTCTGTGGACGTAGCCCGCTTTTCGCGCGTCGCTCTGCCCCCTCTCCAAGGTCACGTGACACTCACACCGCCTTGGATTGGCTAAGGTGGCTCGTAGCATCCGCTGCGCTCGGACGTAGGGACCTTATCGCCGGGGTTCCAGAGTCGGCCTTTCCATTGTCCGGCTGTGCGAGTTCGGCGACCGTCGCTGCCAGACAACATGCACGGAATCGCCAAGATAGACACCGACTTTGTCCCCATCACGATACCTCCCCTTCTCGTCAAAAAAAAAGCGCGGCTCGTTTTTTTTTTTTTTGTCTCGTTTGAGCGGAGCAGTCTCTCACACACAGTGTTTACAAAGACACCCGCTTTGCCCACACCAGGTGTTGACACTGCGCGTGCGCACAAACCAAATTTGGGAGAAGTGAATGAAGCGTCTGCGCATGCTCAGTGGGTCAGTGAGTTGCGTTGGTCTGTAGGGTGACTAACGAACGGCCTGTAGGTAGGTGGTGTGACCCGCGGTCACACTACCTACATGCATCGTGCGAAAGAGCCGATGAGAAAAGCGTCTGCGGTCCTCATGCAGGCTCAAAGCATGCATCCGCTTCTGCCTGCTTCCAAGATGCTCGACGCGTCCGACACCGCAGGCGCTTCTGTCATCGCGTCTTTTCTAACCAACTGTCTAACGCCTAGCTGCTTTCTTTTGTGTCACGTTGGTCGTACAAAAACGACTGTCCGCAGGCAATTCTTTGTTTGACCAGTGTGCCAGGATCGCCACATCAGGGAAACAAAACACGCCCCAGGCAGATATCTTCGGACTCCCATCGTCTTTAAAGGGACGCTGAACCGAAAATCGAATTTCAGAAAACAACGCAGAATCGATAGGCGGGATGCTACAAATCTTAAAACGTCACTCATAAAGCGGTATCTGCAACTGATCGTCGAATTTTAGTAAAAGAAGAGGGCGCTCGCACAAGGCCGAAAAGACGCGTGACCTCGCGATTCTCATTTCCTCCTCTTTTCGCTTTGATTCCGCGAGGGCACGAGAGGAAAGGAAGTGAGGCTATTTCTCCTCAAGTCTTCTGCGATAAGATAGCGTCAACATTCTCCCTCATTCGCTCCTTTATTTCCCAGAAATACGGCCATCCGCTCGAGATATGGCTATATGAGTTTATGGCGCCCTGTGGAACACTTCTCCAAGCTTATTTTGGGAAATCCGAATTTCGGTTCAACATCCCTTTAACAACACCGATGTCGCACGATATCAACCAAATCTCCACTAGAGTGACCCAAAAAAAAAAAAAACGTATCGCTTTTTGTTTTTTTCGACGAGACGCGTTCGCCAGCAGAATGTGAAGTGCGTGTAGCTGGAATTTGTTACCGTAGCACTGATTTATCTTCTCCGCTACACGACACGTGTGAACAGCAGGCAAACCTCTCGAGATAATCCCTCAAATACGCATTGTTTGCCTTCATAAGAACTCCTGTTTGCTCGCGCACCGAACCAGTTTGCCGTGCTGGTGACCGAGAGACGGGAGCGCTTGTAGCCGCGAGGAAATCAGGTAGAGTATACCTCCTATGCAGTCAGTCATTCACACATATATATGCTCCGTTTCACTTTAAAGGGCGATTCCCACACTAGCGTCTAGTCCGACCGACTGCGCAACTGTCAAGGCTTCTGACGTACGGGTTGCTATGGCAACAGCTCCGTCGGCTCCGACGAAACGGAGTAACTACCGGTTTTGTTAAGACCAAATTGGCGTTGCACGCTTCTTTTTTTTCGTCCGTGATTGGTCTAGTTAGTGAGAGAGAAGGCACAAAAACGACAAGCGCCATGACGCTGCACTTTTTGCCACTGCACGAGTGGGATCGATCGGAACGATGGCTCCGGTCGGACTTGACGCGAAATTAAGTACGGAAGAATTCCCACCGAGCAAACGTGATTGATTTTTTACGGATTTCGCAATTGCGAGGGAAGGCCTAAGCTAAATTTAACTCTCGGTAACCGGCCAACACGTGACTAAGACGGGACGCTACGTGCCGTATTCCAGACACGGGCGTCTGACCGGTGCCGGTTTCAGCGCTTGCTCTGCTCGCTTTCCCAAGTGACGAACAGGCGCGTAATCGACTCTGATTTTGTAAACATCGGAACGATGTGCTAGAGGGAAAAATGAAATACGAACAGAGGAGCGCTTGGCTCGAGGTACAGGCTGCGCCGCCTTGTACGCTTTAGACGCGAGGGTGTGTGGCCTATACCGATGGCATTGCGCCCCTTAGTGCGCCAGCTAGTAACACTTGCTTGCGCGCGCGCATGCCAGCGCAGCGCGCGCGTCTAGCTGCTCACTAGTGGCGAGCTTCCTCGCGCCGCACGCGTCGAGCGAGCAACGATAGCGGTGGTTGTGCCAGGGCTTGGGAAGCGCCGAGCGAGAGGCGTATTCGAGCGCCACCAGCAAACCAACATGGTCGCGTCGGCAAGGCCTGAACGGATGGCGCATTCAATTTTACAGATTTTCTTTTGTTTAATGCCCAATTTTATAGGTATTTGAACTGCGACAGTTAAGTGTAGCCGGTACACATAAACTTGCAGAGCATGGTTTTGTTTTCCCGGTGCTTTTTGTTCGTTTCATGACAAACTTTTGTTTCGGAGATTTCGTTAAAAACCGAAACTATGGGCTCTGGAAAGACGGTAATAGGCTCTAATCAGTTTTGATCAGCTAAGGAAAGCGGCGATGACTACAGAATTGTTCCACCGAGAGTAATTTTCAGCTAGCTCGCATGTCTCGACCGTGCGACTTATCTTTCCGCGAAATCGAGCTTTTGTGCGTATCCGCGTTTAAGAAACAGCTCCAGTCGTCTGCTCGGTCAACGACACAGGCTGCAGGAAAATTACGAAAATTAAGCACGCGCTTGTTCAGCCAACGAGTATGTTAACCCGGGGGCGCCCCAGTAAGCAGCTGATACTCGCATGTTCAATTCAGGCTTTAGTAGCAATCCAGAAGTCATTTTGACGAATATGCGGGTTATATATTATATTACGTACTATGTCCCACTAAAGCGGTATTGGTATATTCTTCGGGTTGAAATATGAGCTTAGTTGAACGAGCTATTAGGTGAAGTTCTGAATAAAAGTACCTTTGACAGACAGAGAGATGCTACTTAAACTAAGCCAAATGGTTCTGGCCGGAAGCACGGAGACGAATGCGGATAAACTGAAGAGAGCCTTCATCGGAGATTCACGTAGACCTCCTCTGCATGGAACTTGACCTCGAATCCTGAACGGAAAAAATGAGTATTTTTTTATGGCCGGACAACCTGAGCAATGTAGACATATATTGCTGGTGACTTCGGCGGGGGTATAATATAAATATTGGAAGCGCGATAGATCATATTATCGTGACAGCTTCTAACTTTGCGAGACGGGTCCCCCATCTTTCGAAAGCAGACAATTTCCCTCTGAATCCCTCACGTATGCAGCGAGCAGGTTTTCCGGAATCAAGTAACTGCGCTATCAACCCGACTCCTTCGGTGTGGTCCAGAGGCTTTTTCGGCGAAAAGCATCCAAGATGAATAGCCAACGCATCGACCGGCGTGGGTGGCTCAATCTTGAAGCTAATCGAACACAACCAAACTCAAGAAAAGCAGCTATCGAACCTTCCCATTCAGTTGACAGCAACATTGGTGTTCCCACCAGTGAAACACCTCGTATGTCGTCCTCAGTCCACTGTTCTACATCCTTATAAAGAAACCACTTATCAGTTATTAAGTAGTCGTCACTTTGAATGTGATTCGAGACAGACAAGAAATCAAAGCTTTTTTCCGTGATTCCTCCCCGTCCAAGAAATCGAAAGCACGCGACCTTGTGTTGTGGAGTAAACGGGCTTTCAAGCACGCGATGGAAGGAAACAATCTACTGAGGCTTCACCGCACTAATGAACACTCAGACAAACTTAAGAAATATTCGGACCTTCGTCAAATTACATTGTTCGCCACCGCGCCGACAACACGTGTCAGCGAAAGCCGCCAAAGACGCGGAAAGGCACAAAGCGACCTCTCCCGGCTGGTTCCCCGTTTTCCCGCTTAATGGCGTCCGTTTTGCTGGAGTCGCGAATACTCATCGGGATAGGCCACATACCCTCGCCCAAAGGCTCACTTTTTTTTCTTTTTTCCGCTTGGGACCTTTTTTCTTTTCTTTTTTCTGCTGGGCCACTTTTTTGGGGGGACATTTTTTCTTGAACCCATTAGGTTATGCTTACCTGCAGCGTTAGCTTAAATTGTGCCACAACTATAGCCCTAAATGAAAAAGAAAAAAAAATGGCACTTCAGCATAGGAGATGATCACTGTCAGAGTGAGTTATAATACGGAAGCGACAAGCGAATATTCGCACTCGGATAACGTTATCCCATACAGTTCAGGCACCATCGTATATGCAAGTTGCGAGTTTGAGTAAATCGCGCTTGAATACAAGTAAAGGTATCCGACACTTTGCCTGCGCCCGTGCATTGTATCGTTATCGGGCGTCGCCTCCAGAGCCAGTCCGCTACTCGAGAGTTCTAGTAGATCGTTTCGATGACTCCGATAACGGTACTCCGCCGCGACCTTTGCACGCGCATTGTATCGTTATCAGGGGTACCGGAACGATTGACTAAAACTCTCCATTATGAGAACCGCAACGAATAGATGAGTGAAGTGGATTCGGATATATTCCCTAAGAGAATGTTTGCAAACAAACGCGAAGGCCCACAGGGGGCAGTGGGCGTTGCGCAAGCGCAAAACCCCGTTTTCAGAAGAGTGACGCGCCTGCACACGACGGCTGACGTTACCGCCTGGGCGTGACGTCACAAACATGATATGACGCCAGAAACAGGAATTGGAGGAGACGGCAGATAGAAAGCGATGTCTTCTGCTTGTTGCGAGAAAACGGCAGCATAAAACATTCAAGCGGGGTCAGACCGAGCCGGGATTAACATTCTCGAGGCAGCAAGCAATCAGTGACGTGTGGCTTGAGGTAATCCTTCCGTTAAGCCCCTGCAAAACAACAATTACAAAAAAAAATAATAACAAGAAAAGAAGGTATGTTGCGAAGATGGACACGCCAAATCTTGCGACTGCGGCTGTTTCAGGAAGTAAGCAGTCCCGCCCATCACTCTGAGGAGAGGACACACCGCTGAACCAGGTGTCCTCGAGCGAGGACTAGCGGCGTCCAAGGATGACATTCCACGTGGTCAACCTATCACTGGGTGAGCTTCGTCAGCGTGACTCTGTAATATGGTGGGTTTGAAGTGGAGGGGCGGCGATCGCCATTTTCTCCCTGCGGTCAAGAGCGGTCCCGCGCTCAGTCTCACCTGTCCCTGTCACCATGGTACTATACGGACAGTTAGGCGCCTGCTCCTCGGGCCGGAGTTGCATTTGGACGTCAGAACGACGCCGAGCTCTAATTTGGCTTGAGCGAAAGGACAGTGGGTAGTCCTAAACACTAGATGTCTTGAGGTATACCCCCTATCTTTTTTAGAGCGCAGCTCTTAGGCGCCCGTTTCTGGCTTGACGGCGTCGCCGTCGCCGTCGGCGTAACCGTGAGGTCACGTGACCCCCCTGAGGTCACATGACTCCCCCTCAGGTCACGTGACTCCCCCTGAGGTCACGCGACCCCCCTGAGGTCACGTGACCTCCGTGACGTCACAGGGGTCACGTGACCTCACGGGGGCCACGTGGCCCCCGTGGTCACGGGGCCCCCGTGGCGGAGTAGCAGGCAGGATGGCGAGCTGAGGAGGAGGGAGGAGGGGTATACCCTCCCTTCAGTACCCTTCCCTCCTCCTCCTCAAGAGCTGCGCTCTGATTCGGCGTTACAGGGAGTTGTAAACGGCTTTCATTTTTCAATCAGCCAATAAGAGATTGCCGTTCTGACACCATCGCAACCCCTGTGGAAGAAGCAGAGGAGCTTACGCTCCGCATACTTTGTTTCGGCTGAAGTCCAGACGGAGCCGATGCTACAAGCGCGAGCTCCGGGCTTTCAGCGTCCCTGCCAAGAAAACGGGCTCGTACAGTGCAAGCACTGTTGAGGGCCACATGCTCGCGCTTGAAGCATCGGCTGCGCGTCTGGATACAAACAATGCCGCAACGGCAAAGACCAAGTAACTCTTTGAATTTTGAGCTCGAAAGAAAACGGAGCGAACACAAATATAGACGGCAGATAGAAAAAGGATATAAGAGATCGTGTCCTCATATACGGTCTAACAATACCTCAACAAAATGAGATAAAATGCTCAATCCGCATAATTTTGATTGCATTTTCTTTTCTTCAGCCGCTGAATTGGCAAGGTATCTTCGTCCATGCGATCGTCACACATCCCCCTCGAGCCCACCATATTGTTGTTCACAAGATTATTAATGCGCACTTAGCACATATTTTGCTTGTAGAGGCACTTTTTCTGAATATTATTTCTCAAAGCGGAAGAATGAAGCCTGGTTGCTTCATTTCGACGGTCGTGCCATCTGGACGTGAAGAAAGTTTCTATCGAAGATTAAAAACAAATCCGAGACTCTTTTGAACATGTTGCGTTTTGCTGGCACTCAATAAACTATGTATTTTTCATGGTAGCCAATACGCCTAAAAAACACAAAGAAAGAAAGAAGCACAGAGGACTAGGCGTAACTTGCAACTGAACTTTACTGAAGGAAACACATAAAAGAAGAATAATACCGCACATGCGCAAAGACGACGGACTTTCATTAACCCCCTAGAAAGCCTGCTGTCATTGTTGAGTGACCGATAAAAGACTGCTCCTTGTCGGATAAGGCAACAGAAGGAGCACATAATACACACATTCGTGCCATGAGCCCTTATCATGAATGCCTCATGTATCTCGCGTTCCAATGTCGTTCTGAATTTTCACATAATCTTGGTACTATTAAACTCGACCTGACAATCACACCTATCGCGATGTACAGCCAAGTGGCCAGATAGGTGATACGTGTGAGTGTCAGGCCGAGTTTAATAAGTACCAAGATTATGGGAAAATTCAAAACGAAATTGGAACGCGAGATACATGAGGCATTCATGAGAAGGGCCCATGGCACGAATGTGTGTATTAGTGCTCCTTCTGTTGCCTTATCCGATAAGGAGCAGGCTTTTATCGGTCACTCAACAGTGACGGCAGGCTTTCCAGGAGGTTAATGAAAGTCCATCGTCTTTGCGCATGTGCGGTTTTATTCTTTCTTATGTGTTTCCTTCAGTAAAGTTCAGTTGCAGGTTACACCTCGTCCTGTGTGCTTCTTTCTTTGTGCGTGTTTTTAGGCGTATTTACCACCATGCATATGTACCAACTAGCCCAACTCGCAGTTTTAGTATGTATTTTTCTTCAGAATTTGGGGATTAAATTACAACATTTGCAACTTGCAGGCAACCACTAAAACCGAGACTTTTGATGGTAATGTGAGGGAGAAATAGAAAGAGAAAAAAAAAGAAATGAGATAGATATAGAAAAATAGCATGCGGCATATCAGTCGAGCATGAAACAGGAGCGACTAAGAAGTAAAAAATAATAATTGGTCGGCGCATAGGTGTACTATGCTGCATACATTTTCGTAGAATTATGTGTGGGCGGCACAAGAAATGAAAGGGGGGTTAACGCCTCGGCCGAGTTGCGCTTGAGAGTCACGTGAACTGCCCGTAGCGATGAGGACGCGAGCTCGGCAGCTCGGCCGTTGTCCAGAGCGATGGCCGAAGATTCTGGAATCACGGCCGCCGGAGCGGCCTCTGTCGCCGTTTCAATCAGACAGGAGCGCGTCACGTTGGAGCGACCAAACTAGCAAACCAGCAGATAAGAAATTGGTGCAGAAACCACTTTTGTTGGTTGTCTATGAATTGCGATAGCATTCGTCTAGGATAACCTTAAAGACGACGTCGAGGGCGATCTCAAGGACGACCTCTAGGGCAATCTCAAGGACGACGTCTAGAACGACCTCTAGGGGCGATCTCAAGGACGACGTCTAGGACGTCTTGACGTCCTGGCAGGGATGACGTCAAGGTCGAGGTCCCTCGAAGAAGGTGCGAATGTGAAGGAGTGAGAATTTGAGCTAAAACTGTCTACTGCGCATTCCCACTGCGCATCAGGAGGCCAGAGAGTCAAAGAAATCCGGGGAGGAGGGGGGGGGGCTAAAGAATGCTATATACTAGTTTGTCTCACCTTAGCATGGACTAACTGCGAAGGCTGTGCAAGTGCGGGCGGGTAGCCTTGACTGAAGCAGTCGCTGCACGAGCGCATATTAGTGGCGAGATGTTTTGGTGGCGCCCTCCTATGGTCCCTTTCGGTGACGTCGTTACCACGCGAAGAACAAGTTCGATGGTGTTTGTAATTAGCATGATGGAGACTTAAAATCACTGCTCTCTCAAAGCAACACTGCCAACACCCTAAAAATTCAAGTACTCACATTCCTCTTATTTCCGTCAATAGAGAAATCCTTTGTTTACGTCATAGTCAACATTCGGCCAATCGTGGCAGGCCGACCAAAGCGACGCTTTCGATCGTGCACGTCACCAATAGTGCAGCCGCCGAGCTTCATTTAAAGCGAGTAGCTAGCGCTTTTATAATGAGCGGTTAACAATAGTCCACTGCTAAGGTGAGACAAAGTATAGCATTCACAGGACGCGCGTGCGCACAGAGCGGTTCTCGGCAGCCGACACGGCGCAGTCAGGGAGCGTGGCGATGCCAATTGGTCGGCGCTGCGGTGTGACCTGTGTGACGTCACTTCCGTGACCAAGTTTGGTAGCATTAATCTCCCAACTTTGTACTCCCCTTCCAAACGCAGAAAAAGACGTAGTTCTACATGAAAAAGAAGCGTGTTATGTCGGATTTTGTGCATGTGAAAATATTGCTTTTATTATAAATTAAAATAAATAAATAAATAGAAAGAGGGATGCAAGACGCATTGTTAGCCACCCATGAAGGGGTCTAGTACGTCGTCTTGCGGGGATCGGGATTTTAGCGCGATTGGCACATTTTACCGTCAATAATTAATTTGTTAAGGGAATATTTTGTTTCCACCCGAACTTATTTGATAAGTGATTTTGATGCCTGTTACACCAATAAGGACATTTTCGTTTCGCGCATGTCACGCATCAAGCATGTCGTCGGCGATCTGTGCTGTATGATGACGCAGACTGGAGGGCACTGATATGCTGGCCACGTCCGCACGTATACGGGGCGCAGGTTAAGTCCTTCACAATTCGCGAAATAGGAATTAGAACCAGACTTTATTTTCAGAAAGATCTAAGAGTGTTAAGCATCCGTAAAATACCTCCAACACTCCGTTCACTTTTACTATTCAGAAAAGTTGCCGACTGTTTTGTCACCATCCAAGCAGGAGACATCGAATTTCATGCAGAAAATGAGAAAGACTCATTATTTGGAGCGTGTACGCAGTGGGAGGGCAGTGAATTCCAGTCTGGTCGTCCGCTATCATCTTTCGGCTACCATGTATTTTTTTAGAGTGCAGCAGTGGCTGTTTTGTATGCTAGATAACACTCCAAGTCGGCCTTTAAGGTTGAGACGTACTAAGAAACAACTCTTGTCCTCGCAGCCGAGGCGCAGCTGCCTCTTAGTCTTGGTCGTCCTCGGCCTTGCCCAGACCCTCCATGCGGAAGACCGAAGGAGACAAGTGCGGATGCCAGGGGAACCAAGCGCGACTACTGCGTCGTCGGAGCCGGGCCTTCAGGGCTGCAGATGGCCTACTTCCTCCAGCAAGCCAAGCGGGACTACGTGGTCTTCGAAAGGAGCAACATCAGCGGTGATTATACACAAGACTCGCGTTCTCTGCGAAGAGTGGTACACCATAACCAGAGCCGAATTTACAAGTATGAGTGTGCGCTTTGAAAGTAATCGGCCCTCCGAGGGTTAGAGGCCTACTGATCTCCCGAAAGCAGGCTTTACTTTCGGGAAATCAGCACGCCCTAACCCCCGGAGTGGAGTAGGGTGTAAGCCAACTTTATGGAGGGTAGTGAACCTTCAGCCTGACTTATGAAGAGTAGCAGCAATAATATATTTATTTAAAGTAATAGCCAACTCCCCATTTTACGGAGAGTACTAGGCCATGAGCTCACCGAGAGCAGTATAGCACCATGTCGTACTTCATGGAAAGTAGTGGGCAATAAGCCTAGCTTCTGAAGAACAGCAGACCTTAGGCCTACTTTACAGAGGATAGCAGGCAACCCCTACCGAATTCGCTGGTGCAGGGCATTTCTTCAGCGTCTACCCGAAACACCGCACGCTGATCAGCATCAACAAACGAAACACGGGTCAGCAGAACCCGGACTTCAACTTGAGGTTCGACTGGAACTCACTCTTGAGCCACGACCCGTCGCTGCTCTTCAAACACTTCTCACGTGACTACTTTCCTAAGGTAAGGATATTACTTTCAAGTAAGTTCGTGTGCCACTAACAGAATACGGAAAATATGTATCGAGGTTGACATCATCAGGTGGCGCAAGCTACCACCTGACACAAAGGGTGTAGCCAACGCCATCAATCCATACATCTATAAGACTAGACGAGAAAAATAGAGGTGTGCTGTTCAGCTCTCATCTTCAGCCGTGTAAGCACGTGAAGTTACGTCTTTGGCGTGCTTGCGAATCGCTAATTCGTGTCTAGTTAATTCAGGTGAGTCCTTAAAGTTACAACTATATGTTACATAAAAAATGAAAGACGTTTAGAATGGGAAATTAGAGCGCAGCTCTTGAGGAGAGGAGGGAGGTATGCCTCTCCTCCCCTCCGTACCCCCTCCTCTCCTCTCCTCCTGGCCTCCTATTTAGCGGGAAATTTTCGGTAAATTTCCTGCTACATTTAACGAAAATTTCCCGCTAACTCTAGCGGGAAATTTATCGAAAATTTCCCCGCTAAATTTAGCAAGAAATTCAGCGAAAATTTCTCTGCTAAATTTAGCGGGGAAAATGTGACGTCGTGATAATGCGACGCGCGCGGTTACGCCGCCGCCGCCGACAGCGACACCGCTCAACCCGGGAACGGGCGCCTAAGAGCTGCACTCTAAAAATAGTCATTTATTTGAATGTCAATGGCCTCTATGCATATTTGGTAGTTTCCTTTTTCACGTTGTCTAGAATATTACCAAACTCAGCATTAGCTCTTGAGAAACTGTGGCAACTAACAGATCCTATAGTAGTACCACTTGTCTTGGGTCGAATTCTGAAGACCACCATTCCGTCAGCACCACCGGTTGACATGATCAACATTTTGGTGTGAAAAACAAACCAGCAGTATGTGAAATCACCTCTGCCCTTTATGAAACGCGCGAGACTTGTTTTTGTTACAAGTATACCTAATTATACATTTAGTTTCTTTGTCCACTTTCTTCACGTTCCAGGCAGACGCCATGGTAAAGTACCTCGACACCTTCAGAAGGAAAATGAATCTTCAAGTCCAGTTCAACACCGAAGTTCGAAACGTTCAGAAACTCGCCGACGAAGGTCACAACGGTTACAAGTTCTCGCTAGAGGACCAGAGGGGCAACGCTTACTTCTGCAAGTATGTTCTGGCTGGTTTATACGTAAACACAATAAGAGTGGACTGCGTGTGCCTGTTGTATTTTACTGCTGGATTTTAAGAGGTGTGCACACTCTACATTCAGTGTGCTTCCTTCTGAGGAAATAGTCAAAAAAGCGAGATGGCCCAATATCATCACCTTGAAAGAATGCCAAAGTTGAAGACCCTGCTCACCCCGAAATGTATGACAAATTGCTACGCAATTGTGTTGCAAACGTGAAGCGTTTTAGCAATATAAACGTTTAGCGAACACAAGAAGGACGAACATAAGGACACCCAGACAGGAATCGAACCAGTGACCAAGTGGTTTTTAGTCGGTGCTAAAAGGCGCAGGCGGTCGGAGAGCAACTGCGGAAAGAGCAGGCGCGTGAGGAACAGCTGCGCGGAGTGCAGCTATGTGAGAGAACAAGTGTTACGTCATATCCCATGGAAAATTTACACACGCTTGATCGTGCTACAAGGACCGGGAGCCACAAAATATGTGGAGTGCAAACCACACACGTCCAGTATGGTTCGCGAGTGGAGCTGGTGTCCAAAAGGGAATCTATCGAAAATTACACACATCATGTGTCGTTTGATCTCATTACATACTGTGCTTCCCCCTTTCCATCAACAGAATCAAGCTTGTGCCATTTGTTTTGTTTGATCATTTTATGAAATGAATTGCGCGCGAATATGACGGGCGTATTGTTTCCAGGATCCTCCTCGTTGCCAACGGCGTGTCCAAGCCGAACGTGCCCGACATGCCCGGCATAGAGATGGTCACGGGCTACGAAGACGTCTCCGTGAACCTGGACGACTTTGAGGCCAAGACGGTCATGATACTGGGCAGGGGAAACTCGGCCTTCGAAACGGCCAACTTCATCTTCCCGGCGGCCAACTACGTCCACGTGTTGGGAGCCTCACCGCCCAGGTTCGCCTGGAGTACGCACTACGTTGGAGACCTCAGGTAAACTCATTAGGAACTAAAGAATACCTATTTCGAATGCTCTTTGGATCTCCCGCTAAGTCCCTCCTCACTCACGTTTTGTCTCCAGAGCTGTCAACAACGACATCCTCGACAACTACCAGCTCAAATCACTCGATGGGCTCTTGGACGCGGACTTTACAAGGCTGGGCTTCATCAGGATGAAAAGCGGGAAATTGGCCCTAACCATGAGGGAGGACATCAACAAGCACTACAATTATGAGAAGAACTACGACTACAGCTACAACTACAACTACAACAAGCGGACGCAACCGAGGGGAGGAAAGACTTACAATTACAATTACAACGAAGAAACTGAGAGGACCACGGACCCAAAGAAAGTCAGCAGGTGTTTCAGTTACAACTACAACAATCGGGACAATCCTAAATCCTACAACTATAACTACAACAGTCCGGAAGATGCTAAATCCTACAACTATAACTATAACCACCCCGATAAGCCGAAATCGTACAACTACAACTATAACATTCCGGACAACATAAGTTCTTACAGCGACAAGGGCCGAGATAAGACTATGTGCTACAGCTACAACTATTCAACCGAGGCCACGTCTGACGGCAACGACAACTGGGACGAAAATAAGTCCTCTAACTACAACTACAACTACCCAGATAACACGAAGTCGTACAACTACAACTACAACAACCCTGACAAAGTGAAGTCCTACAACTACAACTACAACAACCCTGACAAAATGAAGTCCTACAACTACAACTACAACAACCCCGACAAGAAAAAGTCCTACAACTACAACTACAACAACCCAGACAAAACCAAGTCCTACAACTACAACTACAATAGCCCGGACGAAACCAAATCGTACACCTACAACAACCCAGACAAGACGAAGTCCTACAACTACAACTACAACAACCCAGACAAAACCGAGTCCTACAACTACAACTACAATAACCCGGACGAAACCAAATCGTACACCTACAAGAACCCAGACAAGACGAAGTCCTACAACTACAACTACAACAACCCAGACAAAACCAAGTCCTACAACTACAACTACAATAGCCCGGACGAAACCAAATCGTACACCTACAACAACCCAGACAAGACGAAGTCCTACAACTACAACTACAACAACCCCGACAAGAAAAAGTCCTACAACTACAACTACAACAACCCAGACAAAACCAAGTCCTACAACTACAACTACAATAGCCCGGACGAAACCAAATCGTACACCTACAACAACCCAGACAAGACGAAGTCCTACAACTACAACTACAACAACCCAGACAAAACCAAGTCCTACAACTACAACTACAATAACCCGGACGAAACCAAATCGTACACCCACAACAACCCAGACAAGACGAAGTCCTACAACTACAACTACAACACGCCCTTAGACAAAACGCAAGTCCTACAACTACAACTACAATGACGGCGGTCAAAAGAACGAAACAAGCGATAGTGGCACTAACGAAGACGAGGAGTACAAGGAGGAGTACGACGCCATAATACGGTGCTTGGGCTTTGGCTACGACGACTCGATGTTTAGTCCGTAAGTAGCCTCCTGACTTTTTGTAGTATATGTTATTCGCGTAAGTGTATCGCAGGAATTAAGGAAGGATTGTAGTGCATTGCTGATTGCATTGAAGATGTTAAAGGGGTCTTGATAAGCAGCCAAAGCCAAGATACGGAATCATCTTCAACTTTTACATTGTCTAATATCTAAGTACCAGCGTCCGGCCAGGCAATGGCCAGTCAGATCACCACTTGCCTGTTTGGAACCTGTCGACGGTACGTGCTCAAGCGTCAACGTGTACTTATTTGAACAGGTAAAACTCCAGGGCACTAATATCGAGCCCTCTCTACAGCGCGTATCACTTACTGCGCAATCATCCCCCGGGACGTGTGTGTTATTGTTGCACGAGTGTACTGATGTCAGCTTTGACCTATTGTTATCTGCGGACATCGAATCGAACCCGGGCCCTGACGAGGGGGGCACTGATACCGCACTTACGATGGAGGAAATAGTTAAGTCTATTCTGGTTAAGTTAAGATGGCCTTGCAACGAAACCATTTGACGGTATAAGCCCGGATTACCAGGAGCACACAGGTTTTTGCTTCATTTATCTCCACAGCTCGACCATGCCACGTCGGTGGGAAGGCCCCAAAAAGAGGTATCCGCTGATCAATGCCGACTACGAGTCAGCCAACGTGCCCGGAATGTACTTCGTCGGTTCCACCGTCCACTCACTTGACTACAGAGAGGCCAGTGGAGGCTTTATCCACGGCTTCCGATACACAAGTGAGTCCCTCAGTTTTATTTTTGTAAGCATGAAATGCTTTTCTGACTGGAACCCCCTATCCCAGACCTTTGTCCGTCCGTCCATTTAGGGATAGAATCTTCTCTGTCTTCGACGAGTGTGTTTAGCGTCGTCCCATACATCAAACGTCGACCCGAAGTGGCAATAAATCACGTCGAAGGAGCCGGCCTGTCATGTTGTCGGATGTCGCTATCCTGGCGGTTGAGCGTAGAAGTCCCGGCCAAAGGTACGAGCGTTCGGGAGTGTCGCTGTCGTCGCGGAGTTCCAACTGCAGGATGGCCAAGCTTCCGTTGATTGTCGATTGGCTGGAGAGAGACCTGCAGCAGAACGTGCATCGACCATATCCACCACCTCTGTTCTGACACCTCCAGGATCGTAACCAGTGACAATATTACACTTGTAGTTACCTCATCAAGGGGAAATGAAGGGGCCATTTTTTAAGACGCAGTAAATACACCAGTCGGAGATGTGTTCAAGGCACCATGGTATAAGTACAGCGCCAGAAATAATTAGACCCTTAGTAGTTCTGAAATATATGAATCTTTCAATTAAAAAAAAACATAATGCTGCAAAGGCTTGGTCTTGAGGCAACACGACGGCAACAGCGACACAACGCGTTGTCCAACAGTCGGGTAACGTGTTGCTCGCTCTCCGTGTTGTCCGACAAACCTGTCACATCGCGGCAACAGGAGCACAACATGGACGACAATTAAAATGTTGCCTCGGTATGACAGCTTTCGGCAACAAAAACAGCAGTAACTTGTGTTGGACAACGTGTGCTGCCCTGATCGCTGACTGAGCGAATTTCGGGTCGGCAATTAACACGACAACACAGATAGCTTCGATGGCAGAGCTAGTTCCCCAAGTTGTCAAAATGGTCACAGCTACGCTCGTGAACGTTCAGACTGGTGTTGAAATCAGAACTGCCGAGAGACCAGGTCATAATACTGCTATAGAAATGAAATGGCGGGCCTACTGATCCGCTGATAAAGTGTTATAAAAATATTCAAGGAAAGCAAAGATTTAAAAAATGAGACGTTTGCAAATCTCTGTAATGCGAAATTAGAGTGCAGCTCTCGAGGAGGAGGAGGGACGTTTCCCATAATGCAACACGTGGCGTGAGGTCACGTGACCCCTGTGACATCACGTGACTCGTGAGGTCACCTGAGCCTCGTGACCATCGTGAGGTCACGTGATCCTCGTGACGTCACGAGTCCCGTGCGGTTACGCCGACGCGGACGCCGCTCAAGCCGGAAACGGGCGCCTAGAGCTGTGCTCTAAAAATCGAAGCATTAAAACGACCTCTTTGATCACGATTGTCGATGCTTGGAACTTGGAAACAGCCGCTACCAGACACACCATTTGTTTCAGAAATACCCTGGACGTTTCGGGGAATGAAGCGATCACATAGCAGGCGGTAGTCAAATAGACAGCGTTAAAAAATATTTATTCCACCGATTGTTATTATGAAGGCCGATCGTGTCGGTGTCGCAGTTTTTAAGCACCGTCAGTTCAGCTCAACACCATGCTACAAAATACGCTTTGGAATACTGCCGGTGCTAACTGAATTTTACAGTAGAAATAGGAATTGCATGAAAAAAGAACCGGACAGAAACATTTCATACGGTGGCGTAACTCCCGACCATATATCAGCGAAAGAAGAACATTTTGAGAAAATAAAAGGGTGGACAATCCTCCCCGTGTCAAGTTTTCTAATCACAGTTACTGGCTGATGTCGTCCCGTGGTAATTTTTGGCACTTCGAACGCACTAGCCCTTTGTAGAGTCATATTTCCAGCGACTCCGCGCCGCACGCGAAGGAAGGTAAACAATCAAGATGGCGGAGTGTTCCCCGTGTTGTCCCCGCCGTCAGCGCGGTGTGACAGGGTGGTCGGACAACAAATAACCCAGCACGATTGCCGGGCGGCAGCAATATGTTGCCCGACTGTTCTTGTTGCCGCGATACGGCAGGGCCGCCGGAAACACGATTTCCTCGTGTTGCCGGATAGAGTTGTCTCACTGCTGCCTCAGTGTGACAGGGCCTTAAACCTCGTGGTAGCATTCAATTTGGTTTCGGGGCACATCTAAACGCTACATGCGCCTCAAGTCTACTAAACGACGTCTTGTCTAGTGGTTGCCGATGATGCCAAGCCAGCTTCTGCTTTCGTATTGCAAACTCAAAGATGTAATACTCACCACTTACCGAAGACTTAATTACCACTACGGTGACTGGAAAGCGTCCTACTGGTGCGCTTACCAGGTCCTCATCTGTGGTCCCTCTGCTTCCGCTTGATGACGTCATAGTTCTGTTGCCTGCCACGATCCTGGCGGTGGCACAACAATGGCGATGGATACGGCGAACACCTGTTCTGCTGCAGCTCGCTCTACAGCTTGACAGTTCAAGAAACGTTTAGCAGCTAAGAAATGGGACGCTGCAACGACAGCGAAACTCACGTTGGTTCGTACTTTTACCGAAACTACTACAGCCAGAATCGCGACATCCAACGACACGTCTTTTGCTGCCACTTCAGGATAACTTTCGATGCATGGGCAGTAGAAGATGCTAAATGCACAAGTCGAAAAAGCGTTCTAAGAACTGTAATTATCACGAAGGCTACGTATATTTCGCAAAATAGAGCAACATTTGCAGGGGCTGTATACATCAATCCCCTTTTCTGTGCAATGCGTAGCGTGAAACACTGGCAGAGCCGTTCTGTAATTCCTCGACCAAATCCATGCATTTT